>VMKM01000233.1:0-207500 GCA_008360985.2 Macquaria ambigua | reverse complement strand
CTGTGGGTTTGTCACTATGAGTGATGCCTTTCACATTACACACAGTCATTTGATCCATTGTTAAAATAAAAATATTGATTACAGCAGCTTTAACAACATGATTGTAATCACTTAGTGATGTGCATTTGAATGGTGATGTTATTGCTTAACTTTGCATTAAACATTGTATGAATATTTTCAAGAAAGTCGAAGAAAAAAGTGTTTTAGTTATTATGGTGCTTACTGGTGCTGGAAGTCTAGCAGTGCATGTTTATGTGTGTGTGTGTGTGTGTGTGTGTGTGTGTGTGTGTGTGTGTGTGTGTGTGTCCTTGTCCCCTGACCGTCTCCTGACTGTGAAATTGGGCCTACTGTCACCCATCTGATTGACTTCTGGCTATTCTTAGCCATGACAATTTGTAAAATTGACAAAGGTTGTTACAACACAAGTTGCTGGAGGGCAGAGACGCAGAGTTGGCTCAACTGCCTGAAGGGAGGCTCACTCAGCCCTTCGACACATAAACACCCACAGACACACAAACACACACACACACACACACACACACACACACACTCATGACATGCAAAAATAAATGAATCTAAACAAAAAGTACTCGCTCACACTGGAAAGGTAAAGGTGCATAGAAAAACTAATACACACACAAGGACACCCACATGTACACACACATCCACCCCTGCCTCATCTGTGTGTCCTTGAGCCTGGGTATCATTTGTTTGACCCCCCTCTGGTACTCTTTCTCTTTTTTTTTTTTTTTGCCACATATCATTTTTCTCTGCACCTGACACACCTCTGGATGCTCCTGAATGCCAAACTGGGCAGACTGATTGATTGCATGTGCCAATGTGTGTGTGTGCCTGTGATTATAGTTTATATTATGTGTTCTGCTGTGGCCCCATACTCCCTCCCTTCCCTCCCCCGCTCTCTCTCTCCTTCTGTCTCTGTCTATACGTCTCTGTCACAGCAGCAGTGGCACATTGAGGGCACGGCGTTCCGGCTGGTCAACCTGATGGAGCCGCTGACTCGTGTGGCGTGGATTAACATGGCATGGGGGGATCTCAGGCCAGAGGAGGTCAGCCAGATCCCGTCTGCATCAGCTACCATCACCGCAACACAGCAGAGCAGACAAGGACGCTAACACTGACCGCCTGTCTGAAAGTCCAATTTACATGTTTAACAGCACCCTGTTTAATCCAAGATCAACCCTCCCAATTAACTGGTATACAACACCTTCATCCACAGTGCCTTTTTAGTGGCGTGAGTGGACCAGAGAGCCCCTAACTCTGCATTCACACTGAGCAACACCAGCAACCATCACCGGAAGTCCACTGATTTCCCATAGAGGAGAACTAGCCAACAAGCCTTACATCAGCAAACTTGCCAAACAAAATAAGTTGGCCACAACTGAAACCTTCTATCAGCTGTCAACAGCCAATCACATTTCCTTATTACCCAGCTGATTTTATTCCATGAGCATTTCCAAGTGCAAAATAGATGAGGGCTCTCTATAAGTATTATAATGGCAGCATTAAAGTGGAATCCAAAGCCCCTTAGGATGCCATGAATGCAGACCTTGCCTTGACTTGTATCCAAATATTTAATTATATAAATCTTTCTTGTGTCAGTTTGTAACACATACATCCAAACGAGGGCAGAGATTAGGATAAATAATATATTGACACGGAGAAAATTCAAGTGTTTGATTTTCACCTAATGAGTGATCATGTTTTCTCAGCATCACTCAGACAAGATTGTTTTTTGTTGCATTTATATGCTACTAAATTGGAACAACCAAACTACTAAAGGGAATTTAATCACTGCCTGGATTGTGTTCATTGGCAGTTTTTTTCCTGTCAAGGAAGTGCTACATTCTTGTACCGCACGCAAGTCAAAGAAAGGTGGTCGGGTTGGGTTGTAGGTGTACAATAATCCCTAAGAGAAAAATATTAACAAAAGTAAACTCATCCTGTCTTGTGATTAAATCAGCGTTGACTTAACCAAGTACTTTGTGTTGCCTAAACATAAACATTTAACCCGTTAATCATACTTTAGTTGCCACAAGCTGATATTGTAGGGAAAAAATGAAACAAGTTGTCAATTAAGAACGAAAACACTTTTCCTCATTATGTTGATAAAAATATAATCTGGGTAGCATTATGTTTCTCTTATAATGTGTTGCACAGACTGGCAAAATGTACACAGTTTCTCAAATATCAGTGCAAATAAAGCAAACTATATATGAGCACAACATGTGCCATTGTTATTCACAAGCTTTCAAAAATGATGCTTGGAGAGTGACAAGACAAATGAGAATAGAGCTGTGCTTTTCTGTTTGGCTTCGACATTTAAACATTCTACCTAATAAGATACTTACTGTAAGTTAATTCATTAAAACAATATTCATATTTAATTATTAGGTTGTTTGAATCTTTCAAGTTGCAGAGCACTAGATAGTAGCAACATGGTGGTCATGCACTGTCAGTCAAACAACATCAACTTGTTGCTCACAGTGTAAACAAAGGCAATTTAAGCAATGCTAGCTCAAGAAAGAAACTGAATGAGACGCACAAACCTGCCAGTCCCTTGCTTGACCCTGTAATTTAAACATGACCTGTGTATAAAAGCCACAAAAAAAAAAACACACATACATGGATTAAAGCATGTTCATGTGTGCATGGAC
This sequence comes from Macquaria ambigua, assembly GCA_008360985.2. Lineage (NCBI taxonomy): Eukaryota > Metazoa > Chordata > Actinopteri > Centrarchiformes > Percichthyidae > Macquaria > Macquaria ambigua. The sequence continues at coordinate 204,825 of VMKM01000233.1, read as the reverse complement.
AGATACACAAACTAAATAAATACAAAACAACTCCAAATTCTCCCTAATGTGCATATTGTACAAATAAGCGTGCGATGGATCCCTAATCTCTCTCTGGCGCTCTGTCTAGCGTGACGCACATGACATGGCACAAGCCTCCTCACACTCCCTCTCTGTGTCACACAGTCTTGACACATACATTACACATCAGCCTCAAAATAAACATACCGTAAAGGACATGACAAGCATGGAACAGTCCAGGCTCCCGTAGCGGGGGAGCTCCGTTTGAGCTCCTCTTATAAATCTTAGTGACATCAAATCTGACATTAAACACAACCTCTTAACTGCGGTGGACTGCTGCAGTTGAAATATTCAGTATACATTATACGGCGAAAAGTATGTGGACATGTGTACTTTTACACCTCTTGGGTGACAAGGTTCCAAAATCTTGAGGAAAGCTTTCACAGACGAGTGGAGGCTGTTATAGCAGGCTATTCATATCCACAGTCTGGGAATGAAATGTTCAGCAATCACATAAAGATGTATTGTCCGGGTGTCCACATACTTTTGGTCATGTATTGTCTCTTATTACATAGGTGGATGCTTGCTTTTACAAAGTGATCAGTGTTTTTTAGTGAATAGCTTTCCCTTTTTTATTACCTTCACACTCTTCCTAAAATTGTGAACTGCTTGCTTTGTTTTTAAGTTAAAGAATTTATAAAAGTGACGTTCGCTGTCACCTCTTTGCTTTTTGTTCGACTTGTCTACACCAGAAATAAGCCAAATGAGCACAGAGAAAACCTGACATAGTGCACCTTTTAAAGCTAATGAAAAGGTGCAAAAACAATGTTTTAATGCATTCAGTGTGAGGAGATTTTAGTTACTTAGTTCACAAGTAGTACACAATAGCACACTAGTTCAATTGTGATGGAGATTATTGTTTCCTGTGTGTTTTTCATGCTCTTTTGTCACTGATCACGTCCCTGTTAAGGGAAACAACTGTTGATTTCACCTCCTTTAGCTTCTTTGAGCAAATAATGACTTCTTGCGAGAGAGTCATCCATAAACAGAAGAGTGCTGCAGCTCTTTTGTTGTTGCCATGCATGCTGGGAATTTCTCTCCACAGGGCGACACCGAGCCCCGACATGTTGTGTTGAAGAGATATTTTTAGTGTCTTAGTTACACTCTTGCACAAAAAGAAGACAGCTTCCACACACAAGCACACACACACATGCAGAGAGCCTGTGCACATTTTTTAGTGTGGTAGATTTAAGGTTAGTTAACGACTGTGTGCGTGAAGGTGCTGCCTGATGTTTTCTTTCGTCATTTCTGTAGGTTGAATTGTCATGAAAAGGCCAATACTCACAGGGAGGGATCATGGACGAGATCTTTGAGGTTGACACCGCTGCGGTCCTCTGCAAGGTTTCGAAAACAGCTGTCACTCACTGGATAGACAGAGACAGAAGGAAATCAAATTAGCACACAAGTTCATCTAAAATGAAATGCAGGAAGGGCTTTGGCACGAATTGCCATCATTACATCCTAGGCATTGTGCAAATGGTAAATGAATGTGAGTAATTACAAGGGAAAAGGTGTCATTCTATACAAAAACTGAAATGTTTTTCTTCTCCAAAATGCTTTACGCTCATGCCAGCTCACTTCTCACTTTGCAAGACCAAGAATGACTATTTTCTAATTTTCTAAACTGTGTCATGGTTAGCCACATCTAATTACGCAGGGTGGGAGAAAATGACAAAATGCGCCAAACTGATCTTTCTTTGAACAGATGATGAAAACTAGATGGACAACATCCAAGAAGCTCCGATCCAAGTGCATCCCTGAGTAGTTCTGTGCTGTTCTGGAAACATCTGTTTGTATGAATTCTTACATTTTTATACAGATTTCACACCTGTGATGAAAAACAAAACCAAACTTGGACATACAGTACAGGGCCAATCTTCCATTGTGTCTAAATTAGGCAGAATGTGACGCTCTCGTTTGTTGCAGCCCCACTTGTCAGTTTCGACTGAAATAAGGCAGGTGTACCTGTATATAAACATTATGTCTGGTGTTAACTGCTACATTGTCTTCTGCATCATGTTTTCCTCCCAAAGTATGTTGCAAATCAAATATGGCCACTATGTGAATAAAGCGAACAGTGACATCCCACCCCCCCTGCCTTCACCCTGCACACTTTTTGATCACACTGAGCCTATGTGAAGCCACACCTTCATCGTCTCCAACCTCTCCTTATAAAACCACGGCGGCCCCTAGACTGCAGAGCAGGTGCGAGCCACATGAGTCATCATGGTGATCACAGACGGATAGAGTGACGAATAGAGTGAGACAGGGAGAAAGACGAGGGCATGGGGAGAGGAAAATGGAAAAAAAAAATATAACAAAGCGAGAGGAGACAGAAAGAGACAGACGAGGAAGATGAAGAGAGGGACAAGGTGTTTTGTGATCTGACGGGGCCAAATGTGAACGGACACACTCGTGTCTTAAAATAGATGCAAAACAAAGCACCGGAAGGGGGTGGGGGGGTGATGATGGTGGTGGTGCAGTGGATTTAATCCAAAAAACTTGATGTGCTAGTTGCAGACAAGACTGGAAATGTCATGATGTTACTCCAATGAAGTGCCATGATCCATGAACGAGAGGAGGGGTGGAGGGATAGGGTGAGCGGATGGGTGAAGCAAGAATGGTGTAAAAAATGGAAGTGGGATGGCAAAGGGGGGATGTGAGGGAAAGGAATGCAACAGAGCTGGAGAAAGAAGGGATGGGAAAGAGATGTTGGTGAGGGAAATGGGAGATTGAGGTGAAGAAGAGGGGTTGAAAAGGATGGATGGAGGTTTTTTTTTTTTAAAGAGAGAAAGAGGGGGAAGGGTGATGAGGAGAAAAGCAGTGCTGATGGGGCAGCGCTGTGGAGACAGAGGTAAACAGAGGGTGCAGGACGCTGCTCTGGGCTCTGGCAAATAAATGGGAGAGTGCTGACATTTGCACACCAAGCCAGCTCAGAAAGAGAGAAAGAGAGGGAGAAACAAGAGAGGCAGAGAGACTGCAGGAGGAGGGGGGGCGAGATATAACGAGAAAAAAGGTTGAGGGAGGAGAGAAAAGAGGAGCAAGCACATGGAATACACACCACCCTGGCTTTAGAGGGGCACTGCTGCATAAGTGCATGTGTGCGTGTGTGCTTGTGTGTGAAGAGGGAACTTCCTTCAAGACTGCAGTATTCCTTACACACACGTGCGCGCACACACACACACACACACACACACAGAGCCCTCCTCAGTCTTTCTCTCCCAGCTACCCCTTGATCTAAAAATAGCCGTTCCACTCTCCTACAAGAGGCAGCAACCATTCTGAACCAATCAACACGCTCTGTCAAAGGCATCAGTACCCACCACCCCTCTATGTGTGTATGTGTGTGTGCGCACATGTGTGTGTATGTGTGTGCATGTGTGCAACAAGGGGAACTCCTGACTGAAGGTAATAAAACTGCCCCTCCTCGCTGCACGCGCTTAGAGATGGTGGGAAAGCGATCCCTCTACAAAAAAATGGCACGGAAAAGAATCAGAAAGCAAGAGGGAGAAAAGGGGGGGAAACAAAAAGAGGGAGAGAAGGAATGAGAGTGGAAGAGAGGGAGATCTGGTTGCAGTTGAAACAGGCTTCAAAGGAATATTAATGTGATCCTGTGCAAGAGCTGAAGACAGGGGGAAGAGAAGGGGGAAGAGGGAGGGAGGATGGAAGAAGAGGAATGAGAGGGGAGGGCGAAAAAGGTGCGCAAGAATTCATGACGCTGCTCCCTGCCACCTGCCGAGCTCCTCCCATGCACCTTTCTCCAGGTAAATCTGCAGCTTAGCTGTCATTGCCTGCCCCCAAACATCGCTGTGCACTGCATCATCTCTGGTGTCCGTCCTAAAACCCTGCAATGTAGGAGAAACCAGGGATTTACTCATCACAACAGACGTCCACTTATCGTTGCTTTCAGCCCTCCAACTAGTTCAGAGTCAAACCTGATCCCAGAGGAGCCACTCTACTCCTAGGTCACGGCGAAAGTGAGGACGCAATGCGGTGACCCCGTCTCACCCCAGAGGGGGCTATTCCCCCACAGTGCATACAGCACACAGCAAGCTAAAGGTTAATGCTTCTACATGGCTGGACAACCACTAGAAGACAGACAGCTAAGGCCAGACAGACAGTTGTCAGAGCTGAAACTGGTCCATACTCTAGACTACCAGTATACCATCCTGCTATTCTGGGGTCAAACACTTAAAAACAAGTAGAGGCTCACGTCTTGCCAATGCAATTTCAATTATCTGATTTTCATATCTGACATTCCTGATATTGAGTTCAACTAAAGACTGAACTCGAAGCTGCACACTTTCGCTTCAATATGCCTCATTTTGTTTCTGGGGACTTTGTTTCTGTTTTTGTCTATTTTTATTTTTTGCATTTCTCCATCAGCTTAAGTTTGTGTGTGTTAAATAATAATAATAATACGATGTAGTTGAAATCTCCAGAAAAAGCCAGTAAGTGGATCTTAAGTTTTCTTGATCAAACTACTGTTTCCAAGGTTAAGAATGAACACGCTCATAATAATAATCACCTTGCACTTTTCAAAAACAATGTTACAAAGTGCCTTGCTTTAATTTTTAATACAGATTAAGCAGTAAAATGATAATTACAATTATGAAAGTAAAATAACGTAAATAAGAATTTAAAAAAACTTATGAGAAAATAGGATTTTGAGGACTGACTTTATGTGCTCGAGATGTAGTATATTTGATGATATCTCTGATACAGATGTCTTAAACCACACTGTATTCTATGTGGCCATCTCTGTAATTGTAATAATTTTTCAATTTAACACCTATTTTCTGGTGCCTAGGTCTGTATTGACTCCCTATCATCTCATATTTGCCTCCACCTGTGAGTGTGTGTGAGTGCAGAAGCCTGGATGTCCCCGGGCTACAGCAGTGGGAGGAGAGCAGGAGGCCTGAGCTTCAGAAGCATTACGTGGGGCAACACCACTCACACATGGGACCTAGACGTGCACGCCCTAACACAAACACTCATGCACGCTTTTAAAGGGTTAATCACTAAGCCACAGCAGAGCATGAGAGATCAGGACACAGGGGAAGACATCAAGAGACCAAAGAGACGAGAACTGATCAGGGAGGAAAAAAATGTCAATATAGAGCAAAAATGAATGGAAAAACAGAGAAGGAATTATTGCTTAATAGGGAAGAAAAGAGGAATATATATATAGTATATATTGCACAAGTATGATGGAGCTCTGTTTCCCTGTCCTGGCGCTTCTGGAGGTAATACCAACTGATGGCCATGTCTGTACAATACAACCAAATAGCGACCAAAAACCAAAAAGTCTTGTGCCCAATCACTGTCCTTTTACAGAGTTGATAAGATCACACAAAATTAAAAATGTATGTGTGACACAATTTTGTGGCTCGTGCCCTAATCTAATTTCCAAGCACAAATTATGTTGTTTTGAAGAGGTGGGACTTCCGCATCAGAATGACATTCATCCACTTCATTTGGTACAGTTCCAGTAATTAAAGTAATTAGACTACAGGTAGCTATGTTAGCTAGCTAACTCGGCTGGACAGGATGCTGTCATTAGCCCACTTGATTGTTCCTCTGTATGAGATCAGGACCTTCCATCACAGTTACTGCAATCTCCTACACCTGTTTGACTCATAACACCATAAGACTTCAGACTTTCAGGAGTAGTAGAGAGGGAGAGTTGTAAAAATTCTGAATCGAGGGGTGAAAGGAAAACCATGCTTATTTTGAATGTTGGGGCGTATTTTTATTTGTCAGTACTGATGCAAGGTTCATAATTACAGGAAATAATTAGGCTAAAACAAAACTAGAATACAAATAACTTCTTGTTCCTGCTATATTTTCATGCTCAAGAACAAGACTAGCGCTGGCAGAAGATTTTTATTTAACTTTCATTTACATCATAACAAATGAAAGAAACACTGACCAGACAAATAACCAAACCAAACAAATGAGAAAAGGTGATAGTGGGTAGCAACAGGTGGTGTCAGTCTATTACAGCCAGTAAGCTACCTAGTTGTGTGTAAAACAACTAACTAGTTATGTGATATTTTGTGATACAGATAGCTTCGTTGGCAAACTTCCTGCTAGCCTAAAAAGTAGCCAGGTTGCTAGCAGGCTCTATAGTGATTGTATACAATCTGTACTATACTAATTGAATACCATGTTTGCTGTTTGTACAAAGGAAATAAATGTACATAACCATTTTGTAGTAACAGGAAATGATGCAATATCTGCGCTTACAGGCGTAAATCAATTTGAAATGACCCTGCCAATCAAACTTAATCAGGAGAAAGCAAAATAGTTTTAGCACTTTTGTTCAGATCAGATCATTTAGGAGCTGTTTCACCACCATCCACCGCTGTTAGTAGCTCCTCCTCTGTGCATTGTGTTATGGGACATTAACAGCACACTCTAAAAATCAAGCTTTTTTTTTTTTTTTTTACATGCAGATTGACTTTTTTCTAGTACAATTAATTGTGTCACTTTCTAGTCTAAACCTATTATGTGGAATTGGGCAGTGGTGGAAGAAGTATTCAAATATTTTACTTGAGTAAAAGTAGCAATACTACAGTGTAAAAATACAAGTAAAAGTCCTACATTCAAAATCATACTTAAGTAAAAGTGCAAAAGTTTTAGCATCAAAATACACTTAAAGTAACAAAAGTAAAAGTACTCATTACGCAGAATGCCTCATTCCTGAATCATGTATGTATGTATTATGCATAGGCCTACAAACATACATATTAATATAATTAGTGATGCATTAATGTTGCAACTGGTAAAGGTGGGGCTAACTTTAAATACGTTATATACTGCTGGGTAGTTTAACCTATAATAATATATCATAATTTATTAGTGGATGATTTTTGTATTAATAACCTAAATCCAACTGTCAGATAAATGTAGTGGAGTAAAAAGTACAATATTTGCCTCTGAGATGTAGTGGATTAGAAGTATAAAGCTGCATAAAATGGAAATACCCAACTATCTCAAAACTGTAGTACAGTACCTCGTTGAGTGACCACCACTGGAACGGGGACACAGCTACAGTCTGTCTAAGTAGGATAGATGCTGTCTGTCTGTAGTAACAGTCAAAGTGTAGTCTATCAGTGAAACAGATCAAAGGTCAGCAAGCAGACTAGGTTTGGTCTGTCTGTGATAAAGTTAGCATGCAGGCTAGGTGTCTTTATCTCATACAGATACGCTCGGTTAGCCAGCAGGCTAGGTGGCGTCCATCTGTAATACAGTAGCTTAGCTAGCTAGCAGGCTATGTGCTGTCAGTCTGTTAGCCACTAGCAGAGGGGATTCATAAACTGCTACTACGTTCCACTCAATCATTTCCAGGACATAAAGCAGTCAGCACTCATTATCTCCCTGGGATCCCACACTAGTGGGGTTTTCCCTTATAGCAGGTCCTCTCTCACACACACACACACACATTCAACACACAGCTCACATGCACGGTGTGTGTGTGTGTGTGTGTATGAATTTACACACATATATAGACAAATGTCACACAATAAACACAGACTTATGGGGTCTCATGCACTTTTTTTCAGGTACATAAACACACCTATACACACACACACACACACACACACACACACACACACAGCCTTGGACACCTTGCCATGGATCACATCTTGCCGTACAAATCACAGCGCAAAACAGAACGCCTAGAGTTGCCTGTGCCAATGTCTGCTTCCAGTCCAATTATGACAGTGCTTATCTATGAATATGGCACTATACCCTGCTGCTCTTAAAAGTAACATACAGAAATCTGGGAAGAAGTCTTGGGTGTTTTTGATATTATGTGAAGTTCTAGTCAAGAAATGAACATCCATATCACTACAACTATACATAAACATGCTTCAACTTGCTTTGCTAGTTAAAATGTAGACCATCCTGACTAAAGTGCTCAGTTCACTTTGTCCAAAAACTGATGAATACATCCATACATGTGCAGGAAAATTGTGCAGGAAAGCTGAGCATCGTCTTCTTAGTCTGAGCAGCCCTCTTGGCATCTCTATTGTTTCCTGTTCTTTATCCGCTAACAGCAGTGCCAATGGCCCTCCAGCTACTATGGAGGTCAAACACTGGATTGGGCTGACATCTGCTGGTGGGAGGGACAACACCTCTGCACACCAATGAGCCTCAACCAAAGTGATATCACTGCCTCCTGTCTCCTATTTTACTGGCTTGTTCTGTGTCAAACGGAAACACTGGGCCCCAGGCCTCAGATTAAATGGGCTTAATGATGAATAGAGGTATGGACCCGCCTCCAGATTGTAATGGGGTGGGGTAGACATCTGACTAGGGGGCTTTTAGTACTACAACCCCCTCCTAGCGAGGAGAGGAGAGGAGAGGAGAGGAGAGGAGCAGTGGTGCACAAATACCAGCATCTTCATTCCATGGCAGGGTAAATTTCCAAATTAATAAAGGCTTCATGGTGCTGGGTAAAATATAGTAACAGCAATAACAGCAGATAACCTAATCTAATATAAACCCACTGTATCTTAGCAACCTTGTTAATTCTGAGAGGAGCAGTGGGGTAAGCAGCAGAAGCACAGCATCCATCATCAAAGACACACCCAGCAGCACACACACACACACACACACACACACACATACACACACCAATTACTCACAAACTCTCAAACCCACGACACCACGCACATGCACATGCTATCTTACCATTAGCCACTATCTCAATCGCACTGTGATGCCGATGAATGCATACACATGTGCGGGGCTACACACTCAGGCACATACACACAGATCCTCAGGCTTACTGTAAGCAGCCGGGAGAATGGAGGGGGTGTGGAGCGGAACAATGGGATCCTAATCGTCGGGCTGCATTTCAAAGCCTCTCCCCTCTACAACGCTGTTTCTAGATAAGATTTGAAACTGCTATTTATATCCGCGGGGAAAGGAGCCAACCAGCGGCTTGATTTTCATTTATTTGAAGTCAGATCTAAATTGGGGTAGAGTTACATAATGCAAGGAGTGCGACACTCCACCTGCTACTGCCGAGCCAGCCATTGAAGAACACTACGGAGGGAAACAGCCCAAAAAATGCACTGGGCCCACGCTAATACTGCAGCTAATAATTACTCCATCGGCTTAATAACCATCGCTTACTACACCAAAGGAGCCCGGCTCATCCGTGTGGGTACAGCAGTGGGCCGATCCGCATCTCAAATCCAAACCTACTCCAGCGTAGCCAGGCCAAAATCCGGCAACCATGCTGAGCCAAGGACAAAACAACACAGCACAACATGGCCCAGTCCCCCCACGCACCAGATGTGCGGAGAAAGAAAGACAGAGAGGGAGTGACAGCTCTGTTCTTCACAGCTGTGTCCCAGGCAGGCAGGCAGGCAGGCAGGGCCCATCCCTGGCCCCGGCTCCCCCAACTCTCCCCCTCCCTGGAGAGGAGAGCCAGCTCCATCCCAGGCTGAGTAAAGAAGGAGGAGGAGAGGTGGTGGGATGGACATGTGGAGTTGAGGGAGGGTGAGCTGGAGCCTAACCCTGACAGGATTAAGACAGCAGTTCACACTGGATGAGAGGAGGGGGAACAGAGAAAAGAGGAAAGAGGGGAGCAGCGCTGCGAATACCACGAAAGCAAAGAGTGAGGGAAGAGAAAGAGAGCAGGATATAGGAAAGAGAGTAGTGTGGTAAAATGGGAGGATGGGGAAATGACTGGTAGGGGGAGGCTACGAGAAGAGAGGTGCAGGGGAATGAATAAAATACATGCGGGGAGAATGAGAGTGAAAAAGGGAGGGAAGACGAAGGAGATATGATGGGAGCAACCATGCAGGACAGAGAGAGTTCAACTGAGTGCTGAGCCCCTCCCTCTTCATTGCTATAAATTTATATATTATTACCATCTAGGCGCTTTGCCGTTCACAGTGCAGATACCGACTTGGGTAAAAGTTGGAGGGGAATTCATAATTTGAAAGCAAAGAGTAAAAGGTCACAGATAGATGTGATGTGAAAAATGTAAGACAAAAACATTAAGATGCCATTTGCGCCTGATATTAACATGCGATCTGTATCTTGATATATTATCTGGATAATAGTATCTGATCATGGGCCTTTGCATTTATACCCAGTATTAATAAGTATTATCGTTATCTCAATTTTGGTAGATGGAGTTGGCATAAAAATGATAGCCATTCTGCTGCATGGACTCTACTTGTTTTTCCTTTTCCACGGAAGAGGTTGTCTGTAGCTTTTTGCCTCGGCTTGCTTGAGATAGCATAAAGAGGCCAAGTTTGTGGCCATTTAACTTGAATGGATTTTTTTTTCTTAAGAACTTGGCCAAACTGCACAGACTGCATTTACACCTTTTTGACTGCAGATCACATGTTGATACCAGGTGTAAATGGGCCCTAAGACACACAAACACACACACACAAATAGGCTTTGATAGGCCTTTGGATCCATATTGGGAATATGTATGGACATCACAGTGTGCATGTGACTAGAGCTGAGATGATTAGTTGATTAATTGACAACAATGTACAATCATTTAAGTCAATTAACAAGGAAAAATGCCAAGCATTCACAGTTCCCTGCTTCACTGAGAGCAATGCTGTCTTTTTCAGGACACATTCACACCTGGACACTGCCCAGTACAATCACCTTTTCACACCCAGATGTGCACTTTTCTCTGCTTTATATTACTGTTAATTGAATATCTTTGGGTTTTGGCCTGTTGGTTGGACAAGACAAGCAATTTAAGACATCACCTTGGGCTCTGGGAACTATTTTTTGACATTTTATAGACTGATGATTAACTGATTAATCAAAAAACTGATCGTGAATTCAAACATTAATTGCCGTCCCGTATGTGCCGTAAGTCATAGAAAGAGGAAGAAAGATCGTGCTGACCCTGAGTGTCCACTCCAGCTCCAGAGGCCTGCTCCTCCTGTCATTTTCCACTGGAATAAATAAAACATTAGAGGCTGAACCAGAATACTTACTTAGTCAGCAACCAATAATACACACACACCACCATCACAAAACATACCCACCCACAAGCAACATAGCAATCACCAACAATCAAAGCAGAAAATATTGTTTTCACCTGCTCTAGATATGAACTAAACTTCTCTTCCATGATGCAGCGCATGTCCAAAATCTATCCATCGTCTGCTTTTCGTGATCTAGCCCAGTCAGCCCACTCTCAGTCACTTCTCACACTCGGCATAGCACTCACCTGAACCTCTCTTGATCATCCAAATATCAGTGAAAAGCCCGACACTGCAGCACCCAACAGCCTGCAGCTCTCCACAAAGGCCTCTCGTATTGATGTTTTATTAACACGGCCATAAATATTGAAAAGACACTTACTAATGAAGCCACAGAGAAAAGTTCCAGAGACAATTTACAGCACCAAGTAATACAGGGACCTCGAATATGGCACCCTACACCCCTCTTTCTACTTTCTTTCACCTTCATCTCATTTCCCACGCCATGACCGGAATGCCCCTGCAGCTTCAACATCATCCCCCACCCATACGCACATATTTCCTCCTCAACAGCCCCCATCTTCTTCCCCTTCTCTGTTTTTCTTGTTCAATGAAATCAATGGATTGGAGGGGCTTGACGATCCGCCACACCCCTTGCAAATATTAATCATAAATCACAGGCTCTGAGTATAATGAGGCTTGTTTCTAATGACAACAGGCGTGATGAATGTGTCTGTGGCCCGGTGTGGCATTATCATATAGCCAGGCAGGAGTGTGCATGTGTGTGTACGTAGTATGTGAAGGGTGGGCAGGTGTGGGGCTGTGGGTGGATGAGGTATCGCAGCTTTTTTTTCCCCCTCGTGTAGCATGACATTTCGATGGCAGAGGGCCCACGGCAAGCCAGCACTCTGTGGCATTTCCAACAGCCGTTTACACACACACACATACACACAAACTAAACGTGCACTGTGTGTTTTCTAAACACATGAGTGCATGTTTATATGCAATGCATGAGTGCCGCCATTCATCCGGTACAGTTTACTATAAATAGTAGTAGATGCAATTTGAAGTATCTGTCAGTGCGAGATAGAAAAAAACATCGAAGTAGCATTTGACTAATAGTACACATTATAGTTAAACAAGCACTCGGTGGTGAAACTGAGAAAGAGAACCGTTTATAAAGAGCAGCACATAGGTTACGATGATGCTACAGGGATTTTCACTATGGATGGCCACGTGGGTACATACAGGATAGATACAGGATATACAGTAACTTGCTAGGATTAAAGAACCAGTTTGCACACATTACGAAAAAGATATTTTCTTCCTTACCTCTAATGGTAATGGTACTAATGGTGCTCATGCAGATAGTTTTGTTTGTCCAGGTCTGAAATATGTATCTACGATTTCTGCGACCACCCTAATACAATCAGAATGAATGACATTTGGCTTGTGGTTCTCAAAGTATTAAAAAACTGAATTTAAAAATTCAACAATCTCTCGTTCCATAAATATTAGGATTGGGGTGTGATAATATTTATCAAATACGAATCCAGTATGGAAATGATTTCCCCAATCTTAATCCGTTTTAATTCAATTTAGCTTTCGACATTTTCAAATAACTCATGTCATAAATAAATAAAACTCAAATATCTTCAATCGCCTTTAATTAGCTGAGAAGCCAGAAACACTTTTAGTTGCATTAAAGTTATTAAAGTTCACAACCTGTAGCTGCAACCTGAAAATGAGATGAGCAGCAGAAGATATGAAATGTTGATTAAATGTTTCTGACACGTTGAAATAACAGGTGTAGCCTACTTACTTTTACACCTTACTTTTTCATGAGCTGCTTGCTCCAAATAATGGAAATCCCAACGCAGAACTATTAAGTTGAGAAGCTTAAAATATTGATGTGATATGCATAAAAGTTTAACAGAGAGACCATCCTGCATTTGACATGACGGAATCATTTCTACTACTGGTAGTCCTGGAGAGGTGTTACAGAGTGATGTGTCTTTACACTCACAAACAATATTTGGCTGAGTACAGACACCAGCTTGCTGAGAGCACATAAACTATAAAACAGCCAAAAGTTACATTTTAGCTCAATTAGCTACAGCCGAATAACCTAAATGTTTTGTACATTTGCTGTTTACTAACAAAAAGGAACAAGAAGCGATAAGGTTCAATAATAGATTTGTTGGTGTCTGAGCTTACTGAATCAGAGTACTTTGTTAACCAGGAACCACATCTAAAATGACACCAGCTATCAAAACCCAACCCTGAGAAAAAGTGTCCCCATGTGGAGGCAGAAATCTCAAAGACACATGTCTCAATATCTGGGCAAATAAAATCAAAACTGCATGGCCAGATACCTCTAAAGGTAAGTGCGGAAATATGCTTTTGTGTACTTTGTGTGAAGTGACCCTTTAATTTTGACTGGTTTATAGAATTCTGCAACTCAGAAAACAACATATGTTGAAGACAACGAGGATAATATCACAACAGGCTGACAGAAATACAAATAAATTAGTTCACACCTAACTGGCATATTCTTTGCTTTTTTTCCAACTTGGCTCCTTCTGTGTGCGTTATCTATGGCTGCTCCATTAGTGAGCCAGGTACCATTCTCTTGTTAGAAGCCAAAATGAGCTCGAGAGCAGCTCTATTGATTTCAATAGAAATGTGCTTACACTGGCATCAATATAGCTGCACATTTCTGATACACTGTTAGAAGCTTCCCTCCTCTCCCCTTATGCCTCCACATCCCTTCGTCCCCCCCCCCCCCTCCTCCTACTCCTTCATCCTCACCAGCTGCTGATGCAGGGAAACCTAGGGCTGCACCAGTACAACCACAGCTTAGCTGCACATTCCAGTTTGCATCCAAGCAGGAAGAATCTGCATGGAAAACACTCAGCTCATTAATTTCACTTTACTCAATATGACTAAAGATAGAAGGGTTGGAAAGCGGATGGGCTCTGAAATGGATAACTATTGGCTAACATTAGCAATGGGGCTGTGTTGGCTTTTAGGGGTTGTAGTGAAACGTATGTGCTGAGGCCTAATCAGATCAGGTATTGATTGGTCTTCAAAGAGGAAGCTTAACGTTCTCCCTGCTCCTCTGTGATCTCTCACTCAAGGGAAGGGAGAGAGGGAAGAACAGAGGCAGAGAGATATACAGAGGTCAAGGGTTATGGTGTGACATCAGTCAGTCTTATGGGTCAAGGTTAGGCTGGCAGATGGCCACTCAGAATCAATGGCAGGTTTCTGATCAAAGTTAAGGGTCACACTCATGCTGACCAGGGGAATCGTTTGATGGGCAAGGCAAATGCACATCCACATCCCCAACCCTGATTGGGACAAACACGTCTCAAGAGGTGCAGCTGTCAAGCCAATTTCTGGAGCAGGAGACACGACCATATTGTAAGTGACACATTGTTCACTAAGTGGAAAGTTAATCTAAACTGCATCTCCACAGGATTCCCATGTGGCAAAGATGGCAGCTTCATCATCGTCTGGTCCACCGGCTGCCCTCCTCATGACCAGCCCCAGCTCCCTGCCCACAAATCCCATTTCATGCCAGCCACGCTTGTGAAAAGGCAAGACAAAAGCCCGATCAGCACAGCTGCGGCTTTAGCATATTGTGCCGACAATCATCATGAAATCAGTGGAACAAAGCAAAGCGGAACTCTGCAGCACCCAAAACTATGCAGAGGCACACCAGGCAACATGAAGCTAAGGGTACGTCCGGCTGTGGCTTCTTAGAGGAGAAGGAACTTCCTGCTACAGCTTGCTGGAGGTCAACGGTGACGACTCCAACAATACCTCCATCAGATAGAAAGAGCAGTTTCATGTCAAAAATGAATATATTTATCATCTCAAAGGAGTTGATTTTATCTACTTGTAAATGTAATATCTTTGTGTTATGGGCTGTTGGTTGAACAAAACAAGCAGTCTGAAGAAGTCTCCTTGTGATGGGCATTTTCTTTATTATGTGGCATTTTAAAGACAAAACAATTAATCGATTACCTTTAGAAATAAACAACTGTATAATGAAAATAATCGTTGTAGTCCTACATCCCTTTGTCCATTACACCCAATATATCCAGCATAACCTCAAAGTTGCAGTGTAGGGTTGCTACAACAAAAAAAAGGCTTTTTGCAGGAAGTATTGCTATGTTATATCAGTAATATTTTCTGAAGTGCGGCCTCTGTTGAGAAAGACATACCTACAGTAGCAAACACACGGAGAAAATGAACTCCTATGGAATAAAAGTTGCAATCAACATGTTCCACACGCCGCCAATGCGTGTTGATGTGTTTGTTAATGTGTGAGTGGGTGGGTGGTAATACGTGTGTATGCGTGTGCATAATGTGTGTGCACGAACCATTCGACTCCCCTTATTTCCCAGGATGCAGAGTTCTACATGCCCACACACACACACACACACACACACACACACACACACACACACACACACACACAGGGAGTGCCCCGGGCCGGCTGTACTAATGAAGCAGCCTGTAAGCAGCTACCTTCATTACATTCAATCCTCTGGACAGTGTCAGCAATTACATTGCAGCTTCCCACTGTACACACACACACACACACACACACACACACGCACACACACACATGCAGTCAGTTGGAAGCGTGTCCTTCTTTTGAAGGCTAATGCTAGCTGAGGTTGACGCAGGGAGGACTTCCTGCTCCTCTTCTTCTCCTTCTTTGGTGGTGGGTGTTTGGCTCAGGCTCAGCTGTTTCAAACCCAAACTCCTCCATACACCTAACTCAGGCCCACCATCACATCAGCACAGCCTGTGTGACGTCTCTGTCTCTCTCCCAGCCTCTCTGTATGTTGGAGCAGAAGGAAGCCTGGAGGCGAGGGGGGAAGCTGTCTAATAGAGTGCTCCACTTGCCATATTTCACACATCTCATCACTTATCCCACGGAGACACACATACATGTACATGTCGGTACGGGGGAAACCAAGAGGGAAGCCCCTGGAGGAGTCAGAGCTTTCAGCAGGTTTTTCAGGAATTGGTTTGACTGTGATGCTGTTTAGGACTTGAAACCTGTGACTTCTAATTGTTAGGCAAATTTGTATGGAGAGAAATAAGTCTCACTACTACCGACAAAGATATACAATCATATGTGATGATATGTAAATAAATTATGGTGATCACAAACACATCTTTCTATCCCCTAGGACTGCAGCTAATGATTATTCTCATCATTGCTTAATTTGCTGATTATTTTCATAGTTATCATTATAAATCCTTTTGGTGCATCCCGGTTGCCTAGGGATTGAAGTGCCGACCATGAACCGCAATATCTCTGGTTTGTGTCCGACTGGGGACCTTTGTTTCACGTCCTTCCCCATCGCTGTCTCTCTCTATTGTGGTGGCCAATAATGGCTGGCCAACAGTGCAAAACTTTGAAATATTCAGTTTACTTTCATATAAGACAAAAAAACAGCAGCAAATCCTCACATTTGAGCAGCGGGAATCACTGAAAGTTTGGCATTTTTGCATAACAAATACCTGAAACAATTAATCGATTATCAAAATAGCTGTAGATTCATCTTCTGTCAATTGACAAATCAGTTAATCGACTAATTGTTTCTGCTTTCCCATCCACAAATATCACCTAACGTGAATATACCACACACATATTTTCAACAAGGGGTTAATTAATCTAACATTTTCATTTGAAATGCTAGAAATGTTTGTTTTTGCAGTTTCTCAATTCTGCCATCATGAATAACCTGACGTCTGACTTTAGTGACACTTGGATGTGAAGTAACGACTACTTTCATTATCCATTAATCTGTAGATTATTTCCTCAATTACTCAGTTAATGATTTTGTCCATAAAAACCCATCAGAAAATACCCATCACAAGGTGGCTTCTTCAAATTACTTGTTTTGTTCCACCAAACAGTCCAAAGCTGTTCAATTAACAATGATGTAAAACAGAGAAAAGCAAAATTGCCTGAAGAATGACTCAAACTATTCATCTTTTATCAAAATAGCTCATTTCAGCTCTAGCTTTGAGACTCTTCAAACGTGGTCACATGCATGTTGCATTTAAATGCTGGTGGCAAACTTGGACTCCTGGGTTTTGAGCATTCGTGTGAAATGTCCAAGCGGGTCACTGGTACTGAGACTCATTTCTCTCCATAAGTCTGCTGTCACAATAGGAGAAGACAGAATACAAAAGAACAGGTGGAGCGATGAAGCAGAACGGAGGAAATTGAGTGAGAAACTCCCTGACTCGCTCTTTCAAATGTACACAGTCATGTGCCAAGATTGAAAAACCACCAGTCATGCCTGTTGTAAGACCATAAATGATGCAAAAGGGCAACATAGCTGTCAGCCACGCCACGTCGTGTCAATCAAACTGCTTCTCGCGTGGATGTGGTGAGCATTTGTGGCTGTGATGTGTGTGTGTGTGTGTAAGAGTGTGAGCGTGAGTGTGTGAGCGTGAGTGTGTGGGCGGGTGTCTATTAACATTTGATTCCCAGATGCCATGATCTGAAAGGGTTTTGTGGTAGAAACGGAAAAGGCATGATGCTGAATAATGGAGGAGGAGAATGGGAGAACACCTTGACCACAGACACACACACACACACACACGCATACACACACAGACACACACACACAGCGGGCTGAGGTCGGCCATCAAACACACCTCGTTAGGGAGAAGCTGGCCTCCTCCATTATTCACATGTACATGCTCCCCTCGTACTGCTCGCTGCCTCGTTTTGCCGGGGAGATGGAGTGAGTTGAGCGCAGACAGACAGCAAAGGTAAAAAAAAAAAAAGTGAGAAAGGTGGACCGAGAAAGAGAGAAAGAGAGGTGAGGAGACGGGGACAAAAATAGCGAGCGAGAAAAAGGGTGATGGTTTGAGATAAAATGTGATATATAAGTGGGAAAGAGAGCAAATGTGTTATATTTATCTCTAAAGTCCCAAGTCTTGTAACACTCGTCAAACTCATTGATATGGAATTGATTAGTGAAATTGATGTAAATATAAATGTGTGAGCAAGCCAATGACTGATATAATTACTGTCAATTATGAATGCAATCGTAGCGCTCGCTCCGTAGTAACTGTAAACACTGCAGGGAAAAGCCTTTTTAATTGAGAACCATCAAACGTTTCGTTGATTTTGGACACTTTCTCCAAACGCCGTCTCTCCTCGGTGTGTCACCTTTGCATTGGCTGCAACAAAAATAGAAACATTTCTCCCCAATTCAGGCGGCGGTGGTTCCCGGAAGCATGTGTCACACGCATCAATCAACGCGTCGCACCTCGACGTGGCTGGTCTTGTGGCCTCGGGGAAGACGGGATGGAGGGGAGGAAGGAGAGGAGGGAGAGGAGGGAGGGGGTTTGAACAAGTGACAAGCCAATGGACACCCTGGCAGCGTGTCAAGAAGGAGCGGAAGGGCCGTTGCCAAGGGTGACAGCCAGAAGTCACACAGCGCTACACCTCTTCCCAGCGGTGCTTTTCCACTTTCTTGGTACAAACGCTCGTCTCTGTTCTTATGAATGCCCGATCATATTAGGCTATGTGGTGCTGCCTGATGCTTCATAACCTCAGGCTTCTCTATAGGGTGTTATTTGCATGTTTGAATGAAAATTAAAGGGGCTATATTTTGCAATCCTGCACACCTTTTGTAAAAAAAAAAAGAAAAGAAAAGAAACTACACTCATTGTGCAATTTATTTACATGTCATAGCATCACTTTGACTTGCTCTGTTTCTTCTGTCTCTTGTATTCCACCCAGACCCTCTTCAAACTACACCCAACTCTCTTCCTTTGTTTGGCAAACAACAACAAAACTTCGAAATACTGAAAACCTGAGTGATGTTGACATAAATGAAGTTCCCTGTCTCTTCTTGCAGGGAGCCAGATTTAATAGCTGCTGTGCTGCATGGAAGATCTGAAAAGTAGTTCTCCTCACAGTCCCCCCTCTCAGCTCCCGAATCCCATCACCGCTGACGGTCCAGGAGGAAGCTGTTGCTATGTGGCCTATGGGGCTTCAAAATCTTACATTTTTAGTATGTTTAAAAGATTTTTAAAGTACACTGCATGCACATTAACCGTGACATCTAATGGCCAGGTACAGTGCATGTCTGCAACCATGGAAACAATTTGTTGACTTGTTGATGTGATAAGTCAATAAAATACCTTGACTTACAATGTGTTGCAGGACGTTAAAAGAATAGACAAAATCCTCATTCAGAAAAAAACAAGATGTGTTAGAAGAGTGCTCCAGCAATTTAGTTGCCATGTGTAAGAAACAGATAAAAGAGTGGTGAAAATCGAAGCAGCAGAGGCAGAGATATCTTAACTTTAAGTGCCTAGTATGGGTCATGCTCCAAAAAATCTGAATTTTACACTTCCCATAATGCCACTCAATTGCATCTTTTAGGTGTTAGACCATCCCTGCCTGGTAAGTCCATGTCCTTCTAACTCCAAGCCCCCAGTCTGTAACACAGGCTTTCCATATCCAAACCAAGATTATTATAACGAAGCCATTTGAGTCATTGACAAAGACATTACACTACTGTAGTGCTCCCCATGCCTATTGAACTGACTTCGACATGTCAAGTCAGTGGAGTGCCCCTTTAACTTATTCGATTTCTCTGACAACCACATAACATTCTGCGGGTCATTTAGATTTGCCACAAAATGTTGCCGTTTGTGTTGACAAAGTTACCTGTGAACAAAACGACGCATATCAATTTTTCTCCACTAGGAAACTTTCAACCCGTTTCTCCACCTGCCATTAACATGTTAGTGATCTGATCTGACAGACCAGAAGGACGTAAAATCCAACGCACCCTGAAGAGCCACTCAACCCATCTCTGGAAGCACTTTAATAACAGAGTAAATCTGACTAGATCTCTAATAAAACAAGTGTTGTAATATAATGATTTGTGTGTGGATTTAACCAGGAAGCACATGTAAATCAAACAGGTGGTTGGTAGCTCAGTAAGAAGAAAACACACAGACTGGGAATAAGTATGATGTTTACAGTCAGGATGTCATTTTTACAAATGAAGTGCCCAGCAGTAATAAATCAAGTGTAGGCTAAAGAACAATCTGATCACACTAGGAAAAAACAATAAAACTTACACCCAAGGAAAAACAGGAGCAATGTATCTGATTCATCCCTATGGAAATGTTTTATCTCCATGGTAACAGCGACCAGGTGAAACACAAACAAGAAAATGGTAAAACCTTAAGATTACTAAGTAACCAAACAACCAGAAAAAAAAAAACAATTCCTGATGTGTACATGTTGAATTCTTGCAATTTGTGTAACATCATTGCTTAAAATGTGTGCTCACTTTCAAATGGTTTAATATGGTTAAAAAGGGCAACATCGTACTGCTGAGGCTATTAGCATTGTTAGCGTAGCGGAGCCCCTGCTCTCAGTGAGGAGCTCCCTGTGACATCAGATCCCCGTCAGCCTGTGATAGATGGTAGATACAGGCGAGCTGACCTCCTCCCCTGAGTGAGACATGAGAGAGGTATGCGTTTCAGACACCTATTAGATGAGGACTGATAAAGACGGCATGCCAGCACATGAGGGCCACAGATGAATCAATGACTTTTTTCCTCCTTTATTTTTTTTATCCTCGTCCGTCCTGCATCCTTCGCTCCCTCCGTCGCTCCAGCCCTAATTAACACCTTAAGCCAGGACACGGGATCCAGCGGCAGCAGACCACAAGAGTGACTCATCAGTTAAAACCCACCACTGTATCTTTTATCTCGATCTCTATCGCCATCACTCAGCGGCTTCTCTCCTTGCACAGGTTATCGCGAGGGCGCGACCCAAGCAAAGGAGGAGGGGGTGGGGACCCAACCGCTGTCTCCCCAGAGTAGTGTAAAAAACAAACCAGAAAAAAAAAAGAGAATCAGGAGGTGTCTTTTGTCTTAAAAGCAAAAGGTTATTTGAAACATCTCAGTTGCAGCAGCTGCAGTGTTATTACAGGGGTTAAATTGCCCAATATATGTATCAATTCTGTGGAAAAATAGGAAATAACATTATTTAAATCTACAAGGACCTAGCATTTAGACGTTTAATAGATGTTGTACAATGATTTTTAAAATGCACTACAAAAAATCCACCCCATCTCCCTCATCTCTCCCCAAAGGCCAAATTAAACAACTCTGTCCAAATTTATTTTGTGATAGAATTGGCAGGGAGAAAGTTTGCAATGGAAATGGCTTTGTGGGATCACAAAATGCAAATCTGGCTACAAAAACTTTGAGGAAGTGCGTTTAAAAACCACTGTGTGTAGAATTAGAAAAATGTCTGACCTTGGCGCCCTCCTAGTGGTAGAATCAAAAAAGGTATTGTGTCAGACAACAAATTATAAGATGCTATAATTACATAAAAATTCGACACATACAAGCGCTGCCCTGCTCATCAATCTAGTTACTAGATGATGGTTTACGGTACACAGTATAAATATGCTAATCATAGAAAGCTAACAGCATAAGTAGCACAGCACCAGCAGTCTGATGATCACCACAACACGCATGTGTAGAAAACCTCTTAAACAATGTTACATTTCCCTGAACTAAACACGCATTAAAAGCTTCATACAGTATAAGATTTTGCGATCAGCAGTTTGCCATTAGACTTATTTGCATTAGAGAAATATAGTAGGACTCCTCTTGCTAAATCCACGGTTCCACAAAATTTGACTTATTAATAGCTTTTGGGGTGTACAGAGAATATCACCTGTCATGACCCGGGAAGTTGCACATCACATGAATCTAAAGGTTTGGACGTAGCTACCTCACGACCCATCGAACACTTGCTGGAAGGTGTTACTACTCGTTTCAGAATAGTCTTTCCTGTTTATCACCAACACAAAAATAGAAAACAATAGCTTCAAGCTCTGCATGTCCGACGCCTGTTTTTCTGTCAAAACCCCGATAAGTGCTGACACTAAAAAGAACCAGCATCTCTCTTGCTCTTTTGCTTACTCCCAAAAATATAGAGCGCAATCTTCCTCTTTTTCCTTTTTTTGTTTTTTTTTGGCTATGCTAGCCTCCTGTGATTATCACCTCAAATGAATGACAGACTGTAACACTGCTTTAGGGCCAGGAGGGAGTGGGAACTGACCAACTCTCCTACACCTACGCATCCAGTCTGGGAATAGCTTTCCAGGCAGCCCCGATGGAGCTCTTCTCTGGAGAGTTGACAAGAGCCTACGAGAGCGGAGGAGACTCTGCTCCTTGTCCGCCAAATACCGTCTGCCTCTTGTTCTAACTCGCATCCCAATTAAAGACTATTTACAGTAAGGGAGGATTATTTCCATGGGCTATGAAAGCAGAGAGAGAGAGAGAGAGAGAGAGAGGGGTGTGTGCAAAAGGGGAGGAGAGTCACCCCCTCCGCCCCAACACACACTCCACTCCTCACTACTCGACGTTGAAAATAATTCCTTTGCAGTGAAGACTTAATTCTCATTCTGTGTTCGTGTCCCTGATCCCGTATTGTCTATTCTGGTCATGTGGTCCGCCTGCCTTACTGCTGTCCACTGTCACAGCTGTGTGTGTGTGTGTGTGTGTGTGTGTTTGTGTGATGCAGAGAGAGAGAGAAAGAACAAGCGAGAGGAGGGTCAGTCTGTGTTTTAACTACTGCTACAGTATGAGCCCCACCCAAAGGAAAGATAAATCCTTGTCTGACCACATGCAAACAAAGAGCTCAATATATATTTCTAGTCTAAATAACAGCACACGAACCACCCAGGTGCTTGCTTATTCTCCAACAATGCTACCATTTTGTCTTTATGGCCATGGGGATTATAATGTTATCAATATTTCTGGTTTTACAGTGTGCTGAAAGCCAAACATGTCAAGGCAACAACCATGGAAGTCTGAACAAAATAGTCCCTCAAATTTGGCTTAAAGATGATCTAAAAATATGGGAATTGGATGAGAAATAAGAAGCAGGAACAAGTGAATGCCCAATTTCTGTGTGTTTTGTCCCCCCCCCCAGTTTAGCTCTTTTGTTCCAAGTGAATCCCTCTCAAACTAGCATATTGTTGAACAGATGCCCACATATTGTTGCAAGGGAACACCCCAGTAGCAGCCTAGAGATGATTCAACCATAGACAGACACAGAGAGTTGGGTCAAAGCAGGAAAAAGGAGGAATAAAATCATGCTAGTGGGTAGACACACGCCTGGGGCTCTCTGATTCCCACCCAAACCACATATCTTTATATCACCAGTGAACCGAATGTTAACATCTATTTTGTGTTTTTTTTGTTATCCAGTCATAATGTCAGCTATGTCAGGATATTACGTTTGGCTGTCTCAGCGTCAACAGAGTCGAAGATGGGGAGGAATAATTACGTTGTGACGCTAATGGGAGCACAGACACACCAGTGGCCATGAGGGGGTTTGCAATATGCAGGTGGGCTGAGTGGTCTTAAGGCACTTGATTTAGGCTCTGGTAAATTCAATGGAGAAGTATCTTTAAACAAGAATATCTTATTTGAGCTTTCATTCTACATCTTTTTAGATCCTAGATCTACATCTTTCTTGAACGTTGTCAAAATAACATCCATTTGATGTCAGTTTTCTTTTGTCTGCTTCATAGTCTGATGGTGTATTTTTGTCATTCCCAATGGACAACTGGCCAAATGTAGACAACGTGGTATTACCAATGCAATTGAGTCTGAGAGCAGAAGGTTTTTTAAAAGGTGCCTCTTAAATCTTTCTCCCAGTTTAGAGCACAGTCCTCTGTACTTTGGTCCTTGTCAAAGCTAACTGCAGCTGGACTGTGGACAGTTATGTGCTTCATCTGATTCATGTTGTTGTCAGCTCTTCTTTTCACAAGAGTGAGGAGCTCAGTGGGTGTAACATGAGCAGAGTTTCATGCTAGTATCACAATATTAATAAAAAGTATTTTCCCCATATATCTCTCTCTCTGTATATCACAATATGGTAAAATATGCAATATTTCATATTGAAAATTCAACTTGATGTTTAACGCAATTAACTGAATCCACTGTTGTGGATTATTTACAACAGACAAAACTCCTACAACAGAGAGAGAAAGACATTCTGGGAAATGTAGGAAATCAGTAACTGAAACATTTAAAACCAAGAACTGATTTTGTTAGCTTTTAATCACAATGTGCTTTGAATAGTTAACTTGGGTAACAGAATTGTACTTAACTGTAACATATACGATTTCATGTACAGTCAGTAAACTAGAACTAGAAAATACATTTCCTGGAGAAAATGCAGTGTGAATGCTGACAGCTCAAATGCCCATTGCTGGAAATGCAAATGAATTGCAATTATTGCCAAGCCCTTGTTTACGCTATCCACCAATGCAGCCAACCAGTTGGAGCAGTTCAACACCGGGACACGATCCCTCAACAGCTTCCCACCAGCAAAAATGGCTAACTGTGTTGGTTGAAATGCACAACCAAGCTGGAGGTACCATTGAACCAAGAAATTAAACATTTAAAACTCTACTGCACTACTACTGTAGACCTT
This sequence comes from Macquaria ambigua, assembly GCA_008360985.2. NCBI lineage: Eukaryota > Metazoa > Chordata > Actinopteri > Centrarchiformes > Percichthyidae > Macquaria > Macquaria ambigua. The sequence continues at coordinate 180,246 of VMKM01000233.1, read as the reverse complement.
ATCTCACTTTGGTGTACTTTGCAATAAAGATCATACAGACAGAATCCATGATATATCATTTCCATGCTGTATGTCAGCCATAGGACCTATTGCATTTATTGACATCTACTTTTTATCAAATGGAGTAGCTCTGCCATGAATATTGCTCACAACATGTGAAACCTGAAGCTGAAATTCTCACGCACACTGAGACACATTCCCTGAGTGCTAGTGAGGTGATTCTGGTAAATGTAGTAATTTCCAAACTGAGAATAAAAGTGGACATAGCAGGTTGGGGGAAAATGGGGATGCCAAGACAGTAGATTATATCTTCTGCAATACTGAATGTCACAGTCTGTATCTGTGATTGTAGCTTTCCTTTAATTGTAAAACCCTCGACTTACATTGTAGTCAGTAGATTGAGTCATTCAGAAAGAGACAGCGAGAAGAGATTGCTCCATAACCTGGCAGCCGCCCACGCCCCACGCCCCGTGACAGGTGACGGCGTCTCCCGGTTTTGGTCAAGGTGCTCTGGCACGCTAGAGCCGCCACTTGCTGACTTGACTCCTGTTTCTCTAGTGAGCCTCTTTAGCGCCTGAGCTGTTAAGGTGAGCTTGGGACAAACTCCAGACATTAAATTATGTGGAAAAGCAGATTAAATAGTTATTATCCCATCTGCAGCCAGACAAGTACACGCACGAGCAGGCACGCATACATGTTCGCAAACCACATGCGCGCACACACACACAGACATGCAAAGGGGGAACACACACACACGTGATCTACACCAAAGGATGAATCATTTTCAACAAATTCACATGTTTAGTTTGGAGCTGCACAGTTTTGTGCTACTGTTCAACGTGGATTCTTTCAATATGGACCATTATGAACATGTGTTTTGTTGATAAGCATGTGTGGTGTCTCAAACTAGACATACTGATGTGCTAAAAACGACATTTTCTCCGCCCGCTTTCTAGGACAACCCTTCACCTCTTTAACATACCAACAAAATGCAGACCACATATGATTAAGACCACCACTCCGCCAAAATAAAAGCTTCCACCCATTCTGCAGGGAGTCACAGAATTAGTTCTACTTAACAGAGGGATTGAGAGAGCGATCTAAATGTGGTTGCTTTGGGAAGCCTGCCTGCCGTCGATTCATGTCTTTCTGATAGACATGTAAGTTTAGAGAGCCACCCACACATCCCTGAGCCTCTCTCAGTTGTTACAACCGAGGGAGATAGAAAAAGAGCAAAAAAAAAAAATAGAAGAGAGCGAGAGAGGGAAAAATGTGTGCTGTCTGTCGCAGAGTGGAGCTTTTCTGCCCTGGTTCCTCATTGGAAGCTCGGTGCTGAGTGTGTGTCCGCGTCTCTTTGAGGAAGGGCTGGAGTCAACCCACAGCTCTCAGCAGCCAGCATCAATGGGGCTTTCTATGGGCTGTGAATCAAGCCGCACATGCAAGAGCATCCATGGCCCATGCATGGAGAGCTGCCGTATAATAATACCATATGGTCCATAAACACATACACACTGGCTTTATACAGATTAAAAGCCACTGAATGCCTTTTGCAGGGCTCCCTCTCTTTTTCTCTTTGCCAGCCTCTCTCTCTCTCTCTCTCTTTCTCTCTCTCTCTCAGTGTGTGATCATGGGAGGTATGCATACAGTAGCTATATTTGGGGCTGGGGGGATTTGCTAAGCTGTGTTTTCCAGCCAGAGCTCAGTATTAGTGCACAAAGACAAAGAGCAGAGCAGAGTCACATGCGTATGCACATACCACACATACAAAGGGCACACACACACACACACACACGCACACACACATGTGCACACTCATATGTTCTTACAAATACATTAACGCTCAGCTGGTTTGCATCCTGCATGAAGTGTAACCCAGCCTGGGTAGATGATTTCTTAGAAAATCTTGAAAGGTCTGAAATGTTAAACACACCTTTTTAAGTCAATACAGATGTTTATATTATAAATTCACACTATACATCACACTAAGTCAGACTAGCAAACTAGCATCTCTACCAGAAAGTAAATGAAAATGTCTGAAAACATAATTCATCTTTGGAGAGTTTGTATGGTGCTTTGCCTGTCACAAACGTGCAACTGAATCTCTGCATACACAAATACACATGCATCTAGCAATGAAGGTGTGCATATTTAGCTGAAGTGAGTGAGTGTGTAGCGGAGTGCCCAGACCCCGAGGCAGGCCCAGGGAGAGAGACCCAGGACAATTAAAACTCAACAGGAAGAAACACCGACAGCTAGAAACTGGGCACTGACCACTCATGCATAAAAATACACACAACACACACACACGCAGACACACAAAGAAGCACGTACACACAGGCTGACAAAACAAAAAAATAAACACAAACATCACAATGGGCCGAGCACAGCGTGAGAAGCTTTCATCCACTCCTAACAAAGGTCACATTTTCAGTGTGACATCTTTGACAAGTGACAGCATGTTCACCCCAATTATCCTGTTTCAAGTTTCCTAGCGTCCCTCTCCTCGCAAATAAACCCCTCTTCTTATTCAAAGATTCCTCAAAATACATACATTGTTTCACACACACACACACAAACACACACACACACACACACACTTGGACATGTCAACCTCACCTCCCCTACACTGTGTGTCCAGGGTCTAAACAGAGACGTCCCCTGGGCTCTGTCACCTGTCTAGAGGGATGTGGGGCTAAGTGATGGAGGAGGGTGAGCCAAGGTCTCATCTCCTCCCTGGTGACTGAATGCAGGAGTGGACTGCTGACCTTTGACCCACGCAGGAAGGGAGATTGAGCACTGCCCCAGATTCCATTAGCATTCTGCTCACACAGGCCCCATAACACAGCAGACTAACGGCATGAACGCTGTGGATGCATGAAGACTGAGGTGTGGCGACAAAGGTTCTGCATTATATGAGAGATCCAGTCAGCCTGAATATTTGGAGCCTTGCTTCCTCGTGGCAGCACAGCAGGGGAGCTTCTGCTGTCAAAATACATCATCTCACAAAAAAAAAAAAATAATCACACAGCGGTCTTTGTAGCCATGAGTAATCCTGCCACGATTAGATTCTTAAAAGGTTAAGGGTCAGGTAAAACATGGCAACTTAATGCCCCCGTGCACCTTTTCCTCCCCGTTTTTTCCCTCACCACTTTGATGCTTTGTTTCCCTGACAGTGCAAGCCCTCCTACTCCATATACACACACAAATACATCAAAAAGACAAATAAGCCTGTCGGTTGTGTCTCTGTGCGTCTCAACATCGGCATATGTATGCGGGAATTGTCAACACTGCACAGCGAGATCAAACTGGCAATCTGTCACTACGCTGGGGATACAGTTGGGGATTCAAGTGACTGATGACACATAGAGAAATTAACCCCCTCTGATGTGGCGTGGGCATTGATGTAGTGTTAAAAAAATGGGATGGGTACACTCTGACCTCCAGTTGCTGATCAACATAAGGCAAACAACCACCTACATACACAAAACCCAGTATGAAAGCCTTAAAACACCAAATCTTTTTTCTTTCACTTAGACTCCAAAATTCCTCTTCACATAGTCATGTCAGCCCACAGAAATGGTGTTGGAGATGGAAAAAGGTGACATGAAATGGTTAATCCTCCTCTACATCCCTGGGTGTATCTATCTGATGCAGTATTTACCGTGGTAGGGTCAGTACCGCACTGATTTGTGAGTGACGCTGGATTTCAGCACCACGGACAGCGCTCTCCCTCTCTCTCCAGCGCGAGGAGAGGAGGGGGAGGAGGAGGGATGGAGAAGGAGACGACGGGTGGTTGTGGTGTTGGTGTTGTTGGTGGTGGGGGTTTCCCTGGCAGATTTCAGGAGAGGGTCTACACAGCCATTCCTCCATCGCTACACATCGCCTACCACCTCCTCCGTACTGGATTTCCATACGGAGGAATACCGTATGTGTGAGATCACGGCTTTCATGAAATATTGATCGACCGAGCCTCACACAGGATGGACAGAGAGAAGGAGAGAGGGAGGGAAGGAGGGAGGGGGGGTATTCCTCTGGACAGCCTTTATCATGCATCCACCTCACCACCACCACCACCACCTTCCGTCCCTCCCTCCCTCTCCACATCCTCCCAAAAAAATTCGGTTTCATTTACTTTCCGATCATGACAACAACCGCTGGATTCGCCTCGCGTTATGTTTGACGATCAGAAACATGACAAAGCAATAGGCTACACACACGCGCGCGCGTGCACACACACACACACACACACACACACACACACACACACACACACACACACACAGGGAAAAAAATGAAGGCCGGCGACGACCAGATCGCCATCCGCCATCCGCCGCCTCACAGCCGCACATTGCATCCAAGCGCATAACCGTTTCCAATATTAGTAAGTGAGAGACGCGCCGTCATCGCGTGGCGTTTAGAGGAATGTCAGGAGGATTCACCCGTGTGTTCAGCCCCACCAAACCAAGACAGAGCCGCTATCGTGTGTCATGTAAACTCCTCGGCCGGCACTGTCATTCACAAAATGAGCCACATCCGACGTCTACGCGAATTTTCACAAATTTTCTCAGATCATTCACTGCTCTTAACAGGCCAAGGATGCGCTCATCATCACCACCAACACCACCACCACATCCACCTTCAGCAACTGTCGTGAGCAACACTTCAAAAATCGCTGTGGTCAGCTGGGTGTCAATAATGCAATCTATAGCCTGAGCATCTTTAGCAGCGACACAACACACGGTCAGCTGTAATTTTCAGCTCTGACAAGCAGATAGGGACATGAATTATTCAATACACATAAACTGAGCTTCTTCTTCTTCAGCAGGGAAAACGGCTCGACAAGAAATCTACACGAGCGGACACAAACCAATGCAGAGCCCACATTTACCGCTTCCACCGCATAAGCACTGGATGTAATGTGGCACATTGATGCACACTGGTAAAAGAAAGAGGAGAAAAAAAAGGCTTTAAATCAGCGTCGCCTTCAAGAGGCTGCACAAGCCAGCAAGACACCGAGAGACAGTGAGGCGCCGCTGCCGCCACGCAAAAACCAGCCGACATGTATGAAGATCCGGAAATGAATGAATTCATGGAAATACGAGCAAAATGTGTAAGAGCCGATGGGCATTTCTGCGTTTACCTGTCAAGACTCCGACCCGGATTTGGTGGTCGTGGTTCGTTAAAATCATCCCGTCTGACGCCATGTTCAGCAGCGCTGTCGCCCGCACCGAGAACTCACGGCAGGGCCCAGAGCCGATCGCATCGAACTTAGTGGGGAGAGGGAGGGGAGGAGGAGGAAGAGGAGGGGGAGGAGGAGGAAGAGGAGGAAGAGATGGAGGAGGGCTGGGATACAGCAAAAGAAAAAAAAAAAAAAAAACAACCAGACGAGATGAGTAGAAAGCCGAGCGATCATCGGGACACCTACAGATAAGCGGGCAGGATGCGGGGGCCGTTTAAACCGCACACATCACTCAGCTGGCCGCCTGCCACGGTAGTAGTGTGGATCCCAGATTAAGTCTTATGGAGACCACTATTGATTTCCTGTGAAGGCTTTTAGGGGAGACTGACTAGCAGTACGTCTGCAGACGCCACTCACTTTTCTCATGTCATGCACTTGATGCCATTTTTGAAGCTGAAATCTTAGATCCCTGCTGCTTAGAGGCCTCAAATTTGACCCTTACCCTGATGAATAACAGTGTCAGTTCTCCGATCTGAAAAGCCTCATCTTGGGGCCCCATAAAAGTCCCCTCCCCCATTCCACCAATTTCTCCCCCCATGAGATGCACCCCTGCTTTTAGAGATTAAAGGGGCCCCTCTAAGAGCCAGCGACAGCACCCCAGAGATGTGTCGGCTACATCTCAATGCAGAGGCTTAAGAGAAGATCACAGTCTGACCTGTAAAACTGCAACCGCATCCCCGGGCAAAAAAGCACCGCTTCTATTCATAGACTGGCTGCACGCTTCCATGGTGTGTAATTTCACTTGTTTATTCTCATGGAAACAAAATGCCCATCCTCCATGCAGCTTCTGTTGGGAATCTATCAATATACATAATTCATTAACACACGTACATGAGCACAGTAACCGTGGCAAGAAATGGGGCAACTCTTCCAGCATGACTGGCTCGCTTCAATAGCGTTGCCATGTCTGTGTCCAATGACCTAACCAAAAGAACTGACACAATTTCCACACTTTATATAGTAGCCAATTCCCTCTTCCATTGTGTTACAATTAGCAACAGGAGGTGTGTGTCGGGCCAAGGACATGAAATAGACCTTCAAAGCTTATCTGATGTCTTAACCTGAGTTGGATTTTGACTCGATGGATCTTATTTTGCTCCTGTAAGTTCCAGTACAACACATATGTCATACTGTTCTACTGCACATCATATAACATTGGACAATCATTCATCTTTTATAAATGTCTGACTGAAAAATTTGGATGGATGCATCTCAAGAATCCAGAGGGATGCAGATTCTCATTTTAAAGTAAGTTTTGGCCCATTAGCTATGCACAGTCTAACCTGGTTAGACAGAAACTGGATAGTCACTACAGTACTTAACCTACCTGAGCCTGTTGAAGCATTTGTTGTAGTTTTGTAACGCTAGTTTCATAGGCTATAGGCTATGTGCCTTCTGTGTTTAGTATGTCTAACATTTCTTACCTGCGTAAAAACATACACACATTCAAAGGAACTTGTTTCAAACATATTTTAAGTTTACATACACATAAGGAACAAAATAAAAGTGTCTCAGTCACATTTTCCAACCATCTATCCATATACACTAATGCATACTGTAACACAAATCTATACACACTAGCAAATACTTGCATGAGTTAATTAGAGAGTAAATGTTCAACATTTTGGGAAATACACTTGTTTGCTTTCTAACTAATGTTAGATTAACAGATAGATATCACTCTTGTGTCTGTACGGTAATCTGAAGCTATAGTTAGGAGACAGCTTAGCTTAGTTTAGCATAAAGACTGGCAGCAGGAGGAAACAGCTAGCCTGCACTTTTTTTCTATTAGCACCTTTAAAGCTCACCAAGTAGCACGTTGCAGCTCGTTTGTTTAATCCGTACAAAAACCAAAGTGTGAAAACAACAATTTGTAGTTTTATGGGGGGGTTATGCTCTGGACTATTTCTTGGGCGAGCCCAGTGAACCAACCTAACCATCTGCCTTTTTGTCTAACTCTTGGCAATAAAGCGAATAAGTGGTTCTCCCAAAACGTCTAACTTTCCCTTTAACACCAGGCTGAAAAGCAGTGTGTCAGTGTTCTCTTTGGTTGAAAGTTTCAAGTCTCTACTGCTGGGAGTGGTTGGGCGTGGTCAGACCTGCAACCACACCCAGAAGTGATGTCACGGTTTACTAACATACCCTGCCTGTAGTACACTTCTACATCACTGCAGCAAGGTGAAACGTTAAACCACTGGAGGTCACCACAGCAACATTTTCAGCTGCTGTTTAGTTGCTCTTTAAAAATCACTCTTCTGTAGATAAACTTGTAATGTTAAATAACTACTGACCTTAAAGTTGACTCAGGCTTGCCATGTCAAGAAACTCATTTGCTGGTCTATACATAATAACATGTGCGTAGATCTCGCCCCCTTGTAGCACGGCATCATGACAGCATCCACATCTGTCAGCCTGTCAATGACGGAGAGGGCCCAATGCTAAACAGGCCTTGTTAATGGTGAGAACCAGCATGCACAGAGGTGTTATATATGCATGTGAGCATGTGCAAATACATGCACAGACACACATTTGTTCATTCAACGCAAACAGACGCTCACACATACACAAGCACACTCCATGGTCCAGAGCTGGCAAGCTTTCCTGGAAGGATGGAATTCCCTTGTTGGTGTAGAGAGGGGGAGCTGAGGAGAGAAGATAGTAGAGCAGAGATGTATGGAGGAGGGAGGGAGGGCTGAAGACATTGGGGACCCCATCTGGTTTGTGGAGGACTGTGTTTATGTAGTGTGAGAGTATGCTTGTGCACAAGTGCGCATTATAATGACGGTGTAATTACCTCACCGTCGGTCGAGCAGCTTGCTGTTCATGGATAGGTGATGAGGAGGCAAGGGCCATCACTCTTCCCTTTTCTCTCACCATGCATCACAATAATAAGGGGGAGTCCCAGCAGACGGAGGGAGCTGTAAACGTATGCCTTCCCCCATCTTCGTGGTGAGCCCAGGAAAGCCCCTCGTTTTCCCCCAAGGCTCCAGATGCAGGAGGGGGGGGGTTGGGGGGTGGGCAGAGGACAGCAGCTTGCTCTGGGTGTTTGTGTTATGCAACATTAGAGGCGCTTAAGCCCAATCTTTAGGCTGCTGGGACATGGAGCAGAGGGTGGAATCTATATCTAAAACTATATGGAAACCAGACCAGGCAGTAGCCATTCTCTACATCAATGTAAACACACTACACAGAGCATAACTTATTCAACAACAGAGATAACAGGAGATATTTTTGGATGCTGTTTTATTACTTCTGTCTCACGACTTTCCCCTAAAGTCTCTGGACTTGTGAAGAGGCTGGAAAAAGGTGCATGTCCATCCATTGTCATAAAGCATGCAGGACGTGGTCGCCAAAGACCCATAAAGCTTTACTTCCACCCCAATGAGTCCAAGCCTGCCCCCATTGCTAAAAAGAAAACACCAGGCTAAAGTTGTTAAACGCATGATAAAGCATGCAGCTGCAAGTTTTACAGAGTTCCACTAAGTTACACATTTCTTTATGGCTCCAACTTTGTACCTCATCATTTTATATGGGTCAAATATTTCATAGAATATCAAATTGCACTTGAAGTGTGTTTGATTAGCCAATAGTATATCAGTTCTTTACAGGGAGTGCATGGGTTTCTGTCATCTACAGTGTGATGGCAGTGATTGGAACAAACAATTAGACTTGTTACTCCTTTAACCAATCATATGTTGTCTTGGATAGGTGCCCTGATCGTGATGGCAGGCTGCTCTTTAATTAAAATAAGAAAAAAAAAGAAGCAAAACAAGGAAGGGAAACTTACCCTAGGGCTTATTCGACATTATCCCATGATGCCTCCTCCAGAATACCTGACTAAATCTGGCCTCAGCTGAAGAGGAGAAGTCAGCAAGGAAGAAAAAAAAAAAACAATTATCCATCTGCGAATGAGCAGCAGACACTTAATTCAGGACTGCTGGGGACAAAGCCCCTTGTTTAGAGACAGTAATTAGGCAACAACATGGCAAGGAGGTTGGGAAGGCGGGGTGGAGTACACCTCTGGTCATCCAAGAAGAGGGAAAAATGGATGGATAGAGATGAAGAGAGAGTAGACAAGACGGGAAAGAATGAGAGAGCAGACATGAGAAGGAAGGGAGTGTGTGTGTGTGTGTGTGTGTGTGTGTGTGTGTGTTAGGCAGCATCCTGATGAGTGCAGGATCTCTGCCGACTCCCACCACCATTACAGCAGCGCAGAACATCGCCCCAGGGCTTTGGAATCAAACCCATTACATCTGATACTGGATTTCTCTCTGCTCAGAAGTAATGCAATGTGGACTCGCCTTCTCTAAAGCTGGCCAGTGTCGCATAGCATCGCTGCGCAAAGAGCTGCACCACAAGGAAAAAGAGGACAGGGGAGGAGGAGAGTGAGGGCCTGAGAGTCTGAGAGGGATACTGGAGAGGGAGGCTCGCTGCAGCCCGATGGGTCATTTCATATTTCAATTTTTTTTATTATATTGAAACAAGGGCTGGCTGTCTCTAATAACTCGCAGGATATATGGGACTATGTACACATAGAGGGGCCTACGTACAGTATATGTTTATACAGGGGCCTTATAGTCCATTTGCATAATTAACAGACTGGCATTTGAAAAGCAGAATGTCAGCACAAACAACCTTGGACACCAAACTACCCCGGGTCATTTTTTTCAGCCGTGTAATTGGCTCCTAATGCAGAGGAGTTAAACACAGAGATTTTCTGCCCTTAAAGCAAAAAAAAAAAAAAATCTCCTCTTGTTAATGGGCTCAGCACTCCCGGATTCCTGCCGGTGATTATCAGTCAGCTTGGACTTTTGGAAGTTTAGGAAAGGACCTCCGCTAAATTATGGATCTAAAAAACATCTGTTCCCACCTTTAAATCCATAAAATGTCTCTTGTATGTGTATCTGCAATGTAACAAATTTAACTGAGGCCACTTACTGGTTTTAAGTGAGGAATGAAAAAAATGTGTCTTATTTGTGTTTCTGGCAAGCCTGGCCTTCATTTTGTCTGAGCTGCACTGTAGTGGAGTGAAGGCAACACGTCCATCCATCTCCGCCTCTCTGCCTACTCGTAGTGACATGTCTGATGTAATGTTTGTGTAAGCGACCATACTCTCTGTGGCTACATAGCTGGCTTTGCACCTCATGTCTGCGCTACGTTCTGAACACATATCACTTGACAGCTACATGCAATATCGAGCAAATTGGCAGGATATAGAATGAAACTTTATGTAAGGCAGCACCACAGCTGATACGTGAGGGTTTTGTTTGGTTTGTGCAATAGCAGAACCTTTTTTTAGCACTATAAGAACACTTTTAGAGAGTTTCTTTATTGTGCCATACAGGGAAATTATTTTAAATAAAAGTCTTTCATTGAACTTTTTGAACCAATCATTGAAATTAGATCCTTATTTAGTTCTACACCAAAGATTTTTTCTGAATTGCCTGTTTTGGTTTTTATATACAGACTGTGCGAGTCCAACAATAGTTCAAACCTTATTCATCAGCTTGCTAATGGGGTTCAACCAACATACTGCTTTGCCAATTTACCAGACCTATACTGATTTGTTTTAAATTATATACTGTTGTTCTCAATATATGGATGGAGATTTCACTATAACCAAAACTACATAAAAACAGTAAAAACTGCTATGAAATGTAATTTATTTGCACATATATGCACATAAATACTTCACTGAAAGGAGTAAGGAGTGTTTCATGTGTCTCTTTGTAGTCTGTTTCAGAGGCTTTTCCACCCTGACAAAATAAACTGTTTTGCATTAAAATGGTCCAATATGAAGATATGCTGATCTGCACAAAATAGCAGCCATTGGCTACTTTATAAATAGCTACTGTACAGCAACAGTATACCTAAAAAGCCCTTATCTGTTAAACTTTTATTCTTGACTTGTTCCACAGGTACAGATGTAGAGTTCTTTGCTATGAAAAGCAGTATTATTTTGTTGAAATCAGAAAATCCTGGTTCTATATGGAAACAAAAATCACTTGTCAAATAGAGGCCATTTAAGGCCATTTAAGTTTTAGTCCATAAAGAACCGTCTCCTCCAGGAGTGGAGGTGCACTGTTGATGCGCTTACACCTTCAGATGCACAGAAATGTTCCAGACACTTGTGGCTGTCTCTCATCATCAAATCTGACATGCAAGTCAGGAAGCGTGAACTGAATAAAAAAAAGAACACCCTTTGACACCTGTCCTTCCTAGCTGTTCCCAGGATAGAATTGAATTTCGGGATTTGCCACGTAGCCTTTGGGATGTAATCTCACATCCACACACCTATTAACCTCTACCAGCAGAGAAGTTGGAATGATTTTCAAGCTCCAGTGGGTCCAGTGCAGGATAATGACTGTGGTGAGTTCAGGTAATGTGGTTAGCGCGCTGTTGGGGCCAAGCTGTCAGCTCTGTGGCAGAGTTAGAGGTGGTGGTGGTGGGGGAGGGGGGTAAGAAACTCGGAGGAGGGAGAGAGAGAGAGAGAGAGAGAGAGAGAGAGAGAGTGAAGCTGGACCTGACAGGGCCTGGGAGCAGAGTAAGCGGCCTGGGATCAGTGGTATAGCCTGACTGGATCGGACATCTTCCTGCAGAGAGCTCTCTCCCGATGCCTCAACATTACACACACACACACACACACACACACACACACACACACACACGCGTAAAAACAACACACACACCCACTCCTGCATGTACATGCATGTTCATAAATATACATACTCAAGTGTGCATGTACCCAAACAGACACAAACCCATTTCTGCAGTTTAGATGCTCCCTACTTTCCTCCTTTCCCTTACAGTACCTCTTCTCTCTCAATCCATCTTCTCATCTCCTCCCCTCTCCTATCACCACCCTCCCCTTCATCCTCCTCCTCCTCATCCTCTCTCAAGGTGCTGCAGGGAGGGGTTGTGTCCATGGCAGCCAGCGCTACATGACTTATTACTCATCCAGGCCTTTGGTGGACCTCAGAGCCGCATCGATGCCTGCTGGCAGAAGCGTGGAGCGCTCCTTTTTCTGCCTGTTAGCTTGTCAGTCAGCCAGTCAGCCAGCCAGCCAGTCTGTCAGTCACTGAATCAGCCATGCAGTTACCCCTCTCTCCCTAGCCTAGGTACTCCCACACTTTCATCCTCTGCTCCTATAACTACATCACCTGAGGGTCTGCTCTTCACCAAGCTCCTCTGCTGCTGTCCAGCTCGCATGCAGACTCTCTGCTGTCACCCCTGGTGCCCCCCTGCATGGTCTCCCATTTCACTGCAGGAGCCCTGACTCACACCCAGGCCAGTCGGAAAAATGAGCCAGCCATGCAGAAGAGATAGGATGCAGCGAGGAAAGGCACGCAACCAATAAAAACACATCATTCAAAGTAAGGCGATAAAAAGGGAAAGCTAGACGTAGAAGATGATGTGGGGCAATATGAGAGGTGAGAGGAATGGCAGAAATACATTTAGTGTAGACTTGGTCAGGCAGAAAAGGCATTTAACATGTTGACTATTTTCCTAATTCTATATTTAGAGGTTAAAGGTGCAATCTGACTAGTTTTTGACCACATAAATTTGAGGTCACACAAATCTGAATATGTCATATAGATTGAAAATTGGCAGTTTGTACAACATTTGGTACTCATATGTGCTTCGATTTTAAAATGGTTTTTAATCTGGGTGAAAAGCTGAGCTATTGAGCATTAAAGATTTGACATAACAGCTGGCAAACGTCATTGTTTTAAATATCTAATCCTAAAACATCATGCAAGAAGAAATGCTATCTAGAATATGACTGAATGCACGGTTACCAATACCGACTTTGATTAAAAAAAAAGTGCAAATCTAATAATCATTTCAAGCTTGTGATTTAAAGATATAGCTGTTTTGATTTGACAAGAAAGAGAAGAGGCAAGAATAATTAGCAGCTCTACTCATCCCTTGCTTTCTAAACCCTGAACCCCTTCTCTGTCTGGCCCATTTGCGTTGGTGTGTCGTCACAGGGCACTGGGGATTTAAGCTAAGCCATATCAGCAGCTGAAAAGGACTCCTCTGAGAAAATACACTGGCCTGGATGAGGCAAATATATTGCTATAATGTGTTTTGCGTTTGCAGGGGCCAGAGATCAACAATGGAGCCAGCTGAGGCAGAAGCAGAGAGCTTTGCCTCTGGTAGAGTGCTCCTCAAGGACCCAGGATGCACATGTTGTAGTTTAGCACAGACATGTTATATTCTCAACAAGCACATGCTCCATTCAACCTTGAGCATCGAAGGCAAGAGCAATGTCGGTTGCTAAGATCTAAAGTGTGTCTATTATAAGCAGCGGTTTTGAACCTGAATCTGCAAAGTGCAAGTCCACTCAGTCATGAAGAGAGACCCCAGGGAGGGGTCGCAGCATTCCTCCTGATCCGGTCTCCTCTCCTCACGCTAATACATCAAACACTGTAACACACACATTCACACACTAACAGGAAAAACACACACAGTCACACAGACACACATGGACAAACATGCATGAGTGCACACAGAGACACATTTTGATAGAAAAGAATGACGATGAAAATTGCATGCATTTTTGGTGTGTGGATCTTCAGTATTTGTTGAAACAACGGAGCAATGTTATTCTATATTGTTTGTATTGTCGGTGTCGTTGATTCTCAACATGGGGGTTGGGGCCCTCCAAGGGGTCACAAGATCTATCTGAGGGGTCAAAAGAAGATTAACAAGTTGAAGGGAAACTCCACAGATGTTACACGTCTGTGTACAGGTGTTTGGGAGTACTGCTGCATATGTGAAAAAAAGTTGAATAAAGCCTTTTGTGGCTTCAGAGGGAGCTGCGCAAAATCTGATAAATTGCCTCAAGCGATGCCACTTGAGTCAGTGATGGTTTTCCGTGAAGAATCTCGAGTTGTGGAGTTAGAATGAAGTGATCTTACAGACCTCTGTAGCCCGCTCCGCATCTTTGCTTGAGGCTAGCATCTGCAGGCAAAATAGGTGCTACTAGCATAAAACCACCCTAATCTCTGACAGACCTGTCAGCAATTGAGCTGCATTGTGGGCAATGTAGGAGCCAGGATTTGACAAGGCAAAAGAATGCGTGGAAAAGAAAACATGAGATCTCTGGTTTGGCTGCATTGATTTTGATACGACTGTCCATCATGAGTCTTATAATGTGGAGTACTCTTTAAAGAAAGAGAAAAACTGCACAAAGTTGTTTTTTCAGATTTTTCTCTAATCTGATTTTTTAAAAATAAATTCAGGATAGTTTTACCTCTTCAGGTGTGTAAAAATGATTAAAATGAAACAATCTGAGAGGACTCACAGACACCTGCAACCTGTGATGATGAAGGCTTTATTGTGTGCATACTTCTACCAAACACTGTGTCTCTTTTGCTCTAAAAGACACTCTACTAAGGTCAAAACAGAAACAGAACTATTTGTACATTCAGAGGAAGTCACACAATCTCCACCGTACGTGATCCTCCTTTCACACACAGCTCGCAGTCTAAACTCTGACCTCTGCACGACACTGCGTTATTGGATAATGACAACAGCTACGTGTATGACAATAGTGTTGCTGCCACGCTGTGACAAATGGAGGGGATCGTGACAAAGATGTTAAGGAGGGAGGCTCATTTTGATAAGCGGTACATGTTGGAGATGTATGGGCCCAGCATGCAACGCAGCCTTAAGCAGAGCCTGACCTCCCAAGGACACACATAGGCCAGAATTCTTAACTTACACCAGGCAGGCAGGCAGACAGGCAGGGACGCCAGATATTAAAGGGGGGCCGCTGGCGACACAGAGAGTCACCCCCCTGGCTAGAACGCCTAATACCCTGCAGTGCAAGCTTTTATCTGGCAGACCTTAGTGGCCCACCTGAGAGCAGAGCCAGCTGGGGAGCAGAGTGTTAAGCTGTTGGCTGTCGTTGTGTCATGTCTGTGTGTTAACAGGAGGCCCAGGCTCTACTGCTGCTGCTGCTGCTGCTGCTGCTGCTGCTGTATCTGAGGGCTTCTGCGAGATGCGTGTTGCAGTTTGATGAGTGTTTCTTGCTGCAGTGCGAGAAAGAGAGAGAGGGAGAGAGAAAGAGAGAGAGAGGGAGAGAATCCCTCCCCATCAGAGCTTCACATTTCCTGCTGTTGCCAGCACGCCTGCATACACATATTCACATATTTACATGCCGGCACGTGCACACACACACACACACGCGTACTCTAAAATGCAGACATGCGTGCACGAGCACACTTGCACGAGAATACACAAACAGTGAACACACAGGCATGCACACAGTGAGAGAGGAAGGGCTTCAGTGACCCAGCACGGCGAGATAAGGCTGCTCTGCAATTCAGAAATATGCAACCTGCATGTTAACAACCCCTGGAGCGCAGCCTCCCCGGGGTGCTCTGCCTCCTCTCTCAGCCTCCCCACCTCCCTGCTCGCCATGTACCCATCCTCTCCCTCGCTCCATAGACCTCCTCTCCACCCATCCCGTCATCCTGCACCTCCACCTCTCTTCACCTGACTGCAAACACAGAGAGAGGACATAAGGGAGAGGAAAATGGAGGATGGATGCTTTCAGACAGGGAGAGGGGAAAGAGAAATGGAAGGAGACACAGAGAGAGAGAGATGTGTGTGTGACTGCAGAGAGGAGCCGAGTGAATTTCTGCTGTGTTTCTCTGTTGGTCTGCAAGCATGTGCAGAGTCCCAGTGAGCTGCTTAGTGCGGAGCAGGGGCAAGAGGGCTCGGGGAGGCGAAACACAACATATGGAGGACTAATGAGGTTCTATTTGGAGGGCTTCTCGAAGAAAGGTTAGACGAGGCCAAATATGAGGGGATGCAAGAGGGCGGAGTTAAGGGAAAACAGAGGGATCAAAGTGGCCAGAAAGGGAAGAAGATGTTAGCCAGAGAGAGTGCTGTTGAGAGAGAGAGAGGGAGGGGGAGAGAGAAAAGAAGCAGAAACTGAGAGAAAGAGGAAAAGAGAGAAAGAAAGCTGAGATCCATTCTCAGTAGTGGAGGGAGATTGGCAGGTTTCCGCACTGGAGATGCTATTGAGAGTGACACGTCCACACGACACAGCCGTAACACATTGGCTTTGATACTAATATCAGTCTTTTTAGTGGGAGGTTGATGAAATTTGCATTTAGATTGAAATTACTTGGGGACGGCCAGGAAACCACAGAGGGCCGCAGAAAGGAAGAGAGAGGCAAGGGGAGAGGGGCGGGGGTGTGCCTTTGCTTCACTCACAGCTATGGGATGCTCAAGCTTTGCCCTCCCTAAAACAAGAGAAACACACAGACACACCCTGCCCACTTGACAACACACCTCCTCTCACCCTCCACATGCCAACACACCCTTGCTGAGTAATACACAACTAACATGACTATTCTCTGCAGATTTGATGCTGTTCTACTGCATCCTGAGTTCCCAGCTGACTGGGTCAAGGACGCAGGGGAGCTCTGCACAGCATCCACATCTCCCCTCCCTCTGTTCTCCAACTACACATGCCTGACATTTTGCATCGTCCAGAGACAGAGGAGCTATGAGGAGGAGGTGGGTAGCGTGCTCAATTTGTGTCTTAATTACATTAAAACGGCCCTGTGCAATTTTCTAAACAATTTAACGAGGGCTGTGCCGACTGAGACGGATCACGCACTGTGTCCTAATAGTGAGCCCAGCCCGCCTAATGGAAGAGAAAGCAAACACTTTATTTCACCTCACACAATGTTGGCCCTGTATTGTTTAGCTAATATTGTCATAGCATCCAATAGTTTCCTTCTTGGGGCTTTGAAAATATGTTGTTTATTTGCCCTAATCATTGAATTTGTATTTTGTTATTGGAATGGCTTTATCAAACACAATATTGTCAAGTCAGTATGTACAATTTCAGAGTTATAAAACAAATATTTTGATTATTTATTTGCTTTAAAGCAATTTTATCACAAGTTACCACATTATCAATATCTACAATGACATAATGACTAGATTTATTACTTAAAGGCCTTAAAAAACAATTTTATCAATCAGTGGCTACTATGAAAGATGAACACAGTTTTCTGCCAAAGTTATAACAGTTTTGATTATTTCACATGAGAGATTTCTGTGTTTGTGTTTTTGTCCGAGCACTTCCTACTGGTTTATGTTGCCAAGGAGACGCCACTGTCTATCAAGTCTGATCAAACAACACCCACGCAGTTCTGAGTTTTTGGGTGTTAAGCTCTTCATATTAAGTTGATTGATAATACTATAGAATAGTTTTTTCCTCACTTTAAATTTGATTGTTGCTTATTTAGTCATGGATATTTAATGTTATAGAAAAATAGTTAAGATTTGAAATCAAGTTTACAGGTGCTTTAAGAGTAGTTTAGTAGCAGTATAGTGTCATGCTCCCCAGAGAATATTACATATATTATTTGTCATGTGATCATAGAAGTCAATTTCACGTGTTTATTCTGGGACATTTCCTGTTTATTTGACATAAATTCCTTTCTACCTGTTTATTGCTTTTCCTCCATCCCCTTGGTGCTGTTTTTTTTTTTTAATCTTATGCCTGTGAAAGTTCAATATTTTGACAACAGCTGAAAATTCACAGACATCAAAAAGCCAGTTAATGTTCACCAGTTTTCAAGACTTCTTTACCGTTCACACAGTGCAAGCATCAGGTTGACAAGGGGCTCTTCCAGAGGACAAGAGCACCACCTTGTGTTAATATTTCATAAAAGGCACAAAGGCTCAGCCTTGACTTGCATTCTGATCACATGGAGCCAGTGCACTCAATACAGGTGGCTGAGGACAACTGACTAGACAACTTCCTTACTGTAACAATTATGTGGAAATGAATCGTCTGCCAGTATCTCGTTATGTCTCTATAAACCTCAAACCACAAACGCTGCATCTGCAGAAAAAGTAACAAAGCTCTTTAGGGAAAAAAAAGAAGCCCTTCTTAGAAAGACATTTACTCGAGTGATGAATCTATTTAATTCTTCTTTATAGCAAATCTGCCTTTAGAATTAGATCATTTCAGCGGCATCACACCAAAATAGATGTTATACAATACTGTGTTAATCACTTGTAAAAATGAATATTCTGCCGTGTAATTGAGGAGATCAATATAAAGCCAAGAGCAAAGTGACTATTCTGCAGTTCTGAATAAATCAATAGGATGCAGCCATGCAAGGTGAGCATGCAAACAACAAACTCCACTACATGCAATCTGCATCCATGCATTAGCGCCTGAAACTGCTACCTGAACCTCATATGTCCAAAACCACAAGTGTGGCTCACTATGGCCAAAGGGAAGGATCAATACAGCATGTTTATTAAGCGGTATCCCATTGGAATAGTGGTGATAGTGGATTCCTCCAACCTGACCATTATAGTATATTAATGTGTCCTGAGGAGCCAGTGATATGCATTAAGAGGGAGATGGGATTGCATTAAGTGTTAATAGCAATTTACAATGCCACATCCCCTCAGAGGATTTATAATCTTCCGTGTAAAACAATTTAATCCCTTCTGTCAATATAATCCTGCTGATATTATTAAAAACACCCATGATGACATGTTGATATTACTATTTTGCCTCAGAGCCAATAGCTTTAATTTACCTGGTGGGAGGGAGTGTGTGTGTGTGGTGTATGTGTGTATGTGTGTGTGTGTGTAAGGGAGAGAGAAAATGAGTGCTTGGAGAGATGATGGGGGAGTGCAAAAGACATTTTAGTGATGAAGAGGCCCCAGGGGGGAAATAGCTCTGAACTACCTGGGTACTTACATTACAAGTTAGGGAATCAAGCTGATATCACACACACAGGCGTGCACACACACACACACAAGATATGCATTAATATTGCAGCTTCTCAGCTATCAATTTTAATATACCTACTGGTGTTGGTGGTGAGTAGGGAGGGGGGTCTAAGAGGGGGAGAGCAGGGAAAGTAAGAGTAAGAGAAAGCAACTCAGCCCTGATGCAGTTCTTCATATTTAAACAGTGAGTGATTACCCAGCCCTTGTTTAAAAAAAAAAAATAAAAGAGAGTGAGCGAGACGTATTATAGGACACCACTCTGAGGACTGCCTCGGTCTTGTAATTCATGAAAGGCAACGATGCTTTTCAAAAAAAAAAAAAAAAGACAGAGAGAAAGTAGGACGTGATTTAATGTCTTAGGGGAGATTTTAAGCCACTTTTAAAGGCTTAGCCCTCCCCCGTCACACCCTAATAATGGGCTGCCATTTGTCCAAAGTCATAGGCTAATGGTCAAATCACCATATGAATGCAGCCGCTGTGGTGTGCGCCTTTAGCTGTGTAACATTTTTATCATCACTCCAGTGTGAGGATCACTGCATGGGTTAATGGGGATAGAGGCTGTTTTAAATCAAAGTACCACTGGTGGCCAGCAGGTGTCAGTGTAGCCTTCAACCCCGACTGCAGCCTGCCTGGAATGGGGATTGAACCTTGAGTGGAGTACAGAGGGGAGCGGCCTGCAGTGGACTGGCCAGCCAGAGCCGCACTGCATCAAACACAAGGTGGGTAAATTGCTGTTAATAAGCAAGAGCAGTCTCTGCTGGGCAGTGTGACACGGCCTAGTCCGGGATTTATGGACGCTCTGGTCCACAAGCATCTTATAACTCATTCAGTATAACTCATTTTTAACCATCAGCAAGTGTCGGATACTCAGGACATAAATTTGTCCCACACGCTGTGGCTAGTAACTGAGACTGTCAGTGTGTGTGTATGTGTGTGAGGGATACAAAGGAAGCCCCATTTGGACTTTAAAGTCATACAACACTCCCCGCCCTCCCACCTCCAAACACATTGACCCAGTGCAGATATACAGTACACAAAGAGCCAAGCAGCAAAGGGAGAATGGTGGTGATACTCTGGGTTAAACCGCATGATTTGACTTTTATTATTCTGTTATGCTCCCGTCTCTTCGTCTCTTCCTACAGGTTATACTGCACATGCAAATATTTAACGACTCCTATGTGGACTTTGCCCTTTGTTGCTAGTGGCTATACACAGAGAGAGGTTCCTAGTCTGGTTAATGATAAGGCTCGATGCTCGTAAAAGCCACACCTTGGTTAGAATATACAGCTTGTGTAATAGCTGTGAAAAAAAACTGAAAGGATTACTGGCTTTCTTCGTCATTACAGTTACTGTTATTTTACACATTTTGTTTTTCTTGTCTGCACAAACTGAAACACATGGATAAAAGTATTAGGGCTGCAACTGACGATTATTTTCATTATTGATTAATCTGTTGATAATTTCTCAATTAAATTATTAATTGTTTGGTCTATAAAATGTCAGAAAATAGTTCCCAGAGTCCACGGTGACATCTTCAAATTGCCTAATTTGTCCAGAAACCAAAGATCAACTAACTATCATGAGTAGCATAAGAAACAGAAAATCCTCTTATTTACAGCAATAGTTCGATATTTTGGGAAATACGCTTATTTGCTTTCTCGCCAAGAGTTAGATGAGAAGATTCATACCACTCTCACCGTGGTATTGATCTTCTCATCTTACTCTCAGCAAGCAAGCAAATTTCCCTAAATGTTAAAGTATTTCCTCAGCAGGAACCAGCAACTTTATGGCATTTTTGCTTGAAAAACAATTTGAATCAATTATCAGAATTGTTGCCGATTAATTTTGGATTTTGTAAATCGACTACTGGTTTCACCCTCAAAAGGTAACTTCCATTGTCAACAAACATCATGCACACATTTATTACAAGTACAGTAGCATGCTAATGCAGATCATTCTAACCACGAGCACAACGTCAGCTGATGAAAAAGTAATATTGTGACAGTTACTTTAATAATTCCCACAGAAATACACAATGCCGGATATTAAATGTTCATGTAAATAGCTTACAACACCATAAGCGCAATATGGCCAACAGCTGGCTCTCTGCGCATGTAAACCAGTGACAAGAAAATGCCACTGTCAAACACTGATTCACACATCCATGCATTCACCATGGCAACAAGTTTCTTCCCATCCTGTGGATCAACATATGGGTGTGTATTGTTCTGGCTCACGCACGAGTCCGTACTGTTTGTGTGTAGCTTACTGTACAGTATGTGCTGGTATGTACGGCCGTGCTCTCTGTCTCACTCTGCGTGTCCACATTTCATCCTGGACTACGTTAACACACCTCTCGGAAAGCTTACTGAGCACGGAGCTGGAGGAGCAGAATGAGAGCCGCACTCTGCACAGGAAGTGAGATAAGCACCTCTTTTGAATACCAGTGTGTGAAAAGCAGTTTCCACCACGAAATGAGCAGTGATTCAGGAGCAAACAATAGCCAGCAGAGTTAAAAAAAAAAAACAGATAGAGGGAAGACAAAGAGATTGGAGATCATTTGTGTAAAAGGTTGACAGCGGGAGTGGAAGAAAGGGGTGAAGAGACACCAAGAACAAATATTGTCTGGAGATAGAGACAGAGGGAGGCAGGGAAGAAGAGAGCAATTAGTGAGAGATAAAAAACATGGCAGGGAGGGTAAGACAACCTCCTATTACTCCAATTAATCCAATTTGAAAAAAAAAAAGAACTTAGCGCACCAGAAAGGCAGATCCATTTCCCTGACAACAGCAAGTGTTTGAGGGTCATGAGTGGGCAGCCAGAGCAGGCCTCCTGCCAGGCTGAGCAGAAAACAGCATGCTGGCATTTCAGCCGGGCAGAGGGGAGCGCACGCCCTGTCAGCAGGCACATTAACGCTAATTCAACATGACTTGTTGATATATTTCCATGGCGGTAATGATGTTAATGGCAGTATTTTAATGCCCGTGTGCATGGAAATCAGAGGGAATATTAATGTGGCCGGTCGCTGATCGTGCTGAGGGTGGAGCACATTAATATGTATCGACTAGGCCCATGTGCGTATGTGTACGGGTGTGTGTGAAGTGACTAACACCACTTCCAGTTTAACATTTACCTGTCTGCCGCTAAATTAAACAAGACTTTTCAGTGAAATAGTCTTCACTTATCTTGCTGTTGGTTTGTTAACTGGACTTAAAGCGTACATCAGCTGATAAGGTGTAAGTTACAACCTGTAGATAACAGCCTCAGTCTGGGCTCTGTAGAGGTGAATGTGTGGTGCCAGTCGTGTGAACTATTCTGAGAGAGTTTGATCTCTGATGGATATGCAAGTGTTTGCTGTGGCACCCTGCCACCACAAAGTCCTTTACTGACCCAATTAATGTGTTGCCTTAGCCACAAAGTAGGTGGAGTAATGTCCACCACCGACATAAGATCTGAGCCATTAATTAACTCTAAAGCTCTGACATGCCTGTGATCTGCCTCATGGTCCTGCTCTTTTGAAAGCTCATGTCATAACGGGATGCAACCAAGAATCGTGACTAACATTACCTGCTGAAACCTGTATTCCTGCGCAAACTTGCAGGCAGAATTTGTTTTTGTTTTTTTTTCTCCATGTTTAGGTTTCTTTGCCTCAGACATGAGCAGAAAAGCAATTTATTTCAGTTTTCAAGCTGCAACTTCATTAGTCTTATCTGCAGCAATTGTTTCAAGATGTGTAAGATTACGTTTGTGTCCAAACACTCGCAATCAAAATACCATTTTCTCCACTAAACATGGTCTGAGTAATCCCGCAAATAATCAGCTCCATTTGTGATCAGATTACTCTGGTATTTCTTCCAGTGGCAGTAATGGATTAGACCTGCATGCGATAGCACAGTGGAACAGATTGCTGCCCTCCGTGTGATCTACTGAATCTTCATCCAGCCCGTTTGACAGCTGTATTGTTTGAAAAATAGCAAGAAGGGAGGCTGCTGTGAAATCCCACCCTGTAGGGGCTCTTTAAGCAGTTCACCGCCTTCACGGCTGCACCAGTCTCACTGATGGGAATGTGGCTCTCACTCTTCTCCCCAACGTCAACAATGAGCTATTTAGTGTTGTTGACATTTGGGGCCACGTTGTTGTTTTGGCACCCCATTATAAGTCTCCCCCCTACACCTTACACCACAAAATATAGATATTACACACACATTTGAAACTTCTTAAATGTAGATACAATACATTAGCATAGCAGTGGCTCCCAACCTTTTTGGTTTGTTACCCTTTATAGCCAAACAATGCCTAAACACAACCCCACGTTACAGGCTGCACACAGTATGAGCAGTGAGCAGTCCAACCAAGGAGTGATGTCCTCTTCTCAGATTAATTTGAATGTTTTAGAGTCCTTTAGAGGTGAAAATATCCAGTATTTCACAACAAAACAACCCGACGATTTGAAGAAATAATTTTGTGTAGCAGAAAGATGTTCTTTCCTATCTTGTTAATCATCTTCAGATTTACCTTATGACCCTCAGGTTGGGAGCCACTATCTCGAAGGAAAGTTTCTATGTGTTGGTATTAAATAATATTGTACATAACAAGTTCATTAATGAGCTTTGGGAACACACAACTTCCCTAAAAGAGGGTCAAACGGGGCAGGAAACGAGCAGTCAGACAATCATGCAGAATAAAGCAAAACTCCAGGTTAGACAAACTTATTGGCAGGGATGGAAAGAGTACTAGAAAATTGTACTCAGGTAAAAGTACTGTTATTTAAAGAAATTGTACTAAAGTAGAAGTAAAATAAGTAAGTTAAGTAAATGCATTACATTTTTAAAAAGGGGAGGGAAGGTAAAGAAAAAAATGTTATATGATAGAACTATTAAAATAAATAACACCTTTAGGCTACAAAATAAAGTGTATTAAAATGTCAAAGTATATACTAGCAGAACAACATTCGTTTCTGGAGAACTGCACCACCAAGGCCTTAATTTCAAACCAACAATAAATTCCTTGTCTATGGACAGGCACTTTGCAGCCTGTGCATACAACTGATTATCAATTATGAATACACAACTGCTTTCCTCGGTGTAGCGTTACTAGAATAAACCAGAAAAGTGGACAAAACTCAAACCATTAAACCAAAATGACCAGCAATAAATAAAAAGTCTATGGACACCGCAGCGGGTGCACCAAGCATTATCAGGCTACATAAATTAAATAACCTGCCACTTTAACAGCAGAATAAAGCATCACCAAGGCAGACAACAAGGAGATGTATAAACAACATAAACTCCACAGCGGCTGCAGCCTACAAACATGCATATGAAAGCAAAAAGAGAGGCTGAACAGTTTTTGCACGCTGTGTAGTGCACACATACTGTATAAAAGGCTACACAGCGGTAAGAGGCTGAGTGGACTGGTTGTATTTTGCACTGAAAAATGAACAAGCAAAAAAGTTGAACCTAGAGCAGATTGTGGAGAACTTTGTGGCGCGCAAGACTCATCAACAAACTCACTGATGGATGTACTCTCTCTCCAGATGTCCCACTGCGCTCCTCAAACTTTTCAAATGTTGAGCTGAACAAGCGCTGGGAAGTCACAACAGTTATTATAGTCAAAAACAGCAGAAGGGGCGAGCACACCTCACTGAAAGGTAAAAGTTCCTAAGTGAACATAGAAGTCGCCACTGGAGGATCCACCAATAGCACGTTAGCTAGACCCAGCATGAACCTGAGGGTCACGCAACATTGCGGGTGTGTTTGATTTGGGTCACTTAATAGTGCTTATCGGGTGGTGCATTGAATCAGTGAATAATTAAGGTAGATGCAACCTTAACTATCCTTAACTGTATTGCATTGTTGTGCATTTTTGTACTGTTCACAAACTGCTAGGCCCGGTCTGGGTACAACTGCACCCCTCGCACTTCCTGACACTCCCTCACCCTGTACACTCAAAACCTCTTGAACTCTGACATCTTAACATGCAAGCATATAATTTTCCAGGTCGTATTAATATACACTCTGTATCTAGCAGGTATCGTTTCAGATTGTTCATTAGCTGTGTCCTTTTGGTGTGTGTACAGATGAATGTGAGTGTGTAGCCTGGTTGTTGTCACTTTTGTTGCAGTTTTCTGTAGATACTTTCCGTTCCTCCTGTACAGTGTCTCATCTGGTGCGCGAACCACAAAAGATTGCGGTTGCTCATGTTTGTTGCAGGACCACAGCTGGCTTCCATATCTCTCCTCTTTGTATCCTGACATTTTCTCCAGCTAGCACATCAGATAGTTGTCTTGTTTGCCTGTCGTAGAAGAGTTTTTGTTTCTCCTGATTTTCTCTCAACTGCCTGCGTACCTGGACAGTTCCCTCAGGAATAAGCCGTGAGGTTGAGGTTGACAGTTTTCCTTTCAGCCGACGTCCCATCAGCAACTGTGCTGGTGATAATCCCACACATTCCAGTGGTGTATTGTGAATACTGCAACAGTGCAATGTCAAGGTTGCCTTAATTACACTTAGATTTTTTGAGCAGATTTTTAAAAGTCTGGATGTTTCTTTCAGCTTGACCATTAGACTGGACGTGATGTGCCTGAATTCCCAGCTTTCTGCAAAGTTTTTGAACTCAGCACTGGCATACTGAGGACCATTATCCTCAACATCAGGAATGCCATGCCTTGCAAACATCGATTTCATTGCATTATTGACACTGCAGCTGGTGGTGTCCCTCAAGTTAGTGATCTCTGGGAACACTGAAAATGTGTCCACACATAGCAGAAACTCCTTTGTAGTGGAAGAGATCTGTCCCTACTTTCTCCCATGGCCTTTCTGGTATTGGGTGTGAGAGTCACAGCTCTCTTGGATTGCTGTTCCTGTTCTCGTTACAAATGGCACACTGCTAATAAAGAATCTCTCTGGCTATTTCTTTACACTTAACAATTCCCAAGTGTGACTCGTGGATTTTGTTAAGCATTTCTTGTCTCAGCTGATGACTGAACAATGAGCTCAGATGTGTGGGTGATTTCATCCATGAACGTCCAATATGGCTGAATTTCATTTGGTACTGCACCGCTACCCATTCAGTGTTGTGTCTTTCACTAGCTGCATTTCAGGGTCCTGTGCTGTTGCTCTACTTTACATTACATCACACCTATGGTATACGGGTGCCCGCATGGCACACAAGCCTATTACATTACAAGTGGCACCTCTCAGGACATGAAACTCCTGCTCCCCTGCGGCCGCAGACACACCAGCTGCAGATTTGGCACCTTTCTTTTATTCCATTCTCACACGGTTTATCACGACTTCTTCATGTGACATTGTTCTCACGCTGTAACCATTGTGAACTGAAGTGTAGCAAAGTACGTTTATTTGAAATAAAAAATACTCAAGTAAAGGTAAAATGACTGATTTTTAAAAATATTCAAAAAGTACAAGTACACAAAAAATGACTTTGTTACCATAACAAGAGTAAATGTAATTTGTTACTTCCGCCCCTGCTTATTTGGAGGAGAAAATGAAAGTATACGGTTCACTTATTACCCAAACTATCTCTTGTAAACATCCATTACAGTTTACAGACTGACGTCTTTGTTCAACTTCGACCTACTGCACTTACTGTAGTTGTGACCTTACAGTTTTAAAAAGAGAGATTCTTACAATCTTACAGTTTTGAGGTACTTGACGCTACATTTATCTGACAGCTATAGTCACTTTGATTTTACTTAAAAAACATATGCATGATGCACTTGGGCCCTGCATGCCCACACAGGTGTTTTCAGTTATGTGGCTGATTAGACCTATTCAGGTTGGAGTTGTGCAAAGCTATGCTGGACTTTATATGAGGTCACCATGTACTAACATGAATACTTGTCCCACATAACACTAACACGAAAGCACCCCCGAAAAAATAATAATTGTTATCTTGTTGCACATGATAATAACCTGTGTGCACGAATTATTATTTTAAGATGAATACAAATATTCATACTAACTTTCGGGACTTCTGGGGCTTGATAATGTGACACCCTGAAATGGGCCAATCTGCGTAATGTGTAGTTTTACTTTTTACACTCTAAGCACATTTTGCAGGTTATACTTATGTACTTTTCCTCAAGTAGAATTTTGAATGCATGACTTTTGAGTATTTTTACATTATGGTATTGCTACTTTTGCTTAAGTAAAGGATCTGAGTACTGATTGCCCACGTTGGTGATGTTGTATACTGCCTTGTCTCCACATCTCAGCAATTACTTTGGTGTTATCAAAACCAAAAGAAACTACAAAACTATGCAAAATAGGACCCAAGTTGAAAAAAAATGGAATTTTCCTTTAAAACTCTGAAATTCTGTCATGAAGGGATTTCGCTGCCTTGGTCCCTATCCAGTGGTACTTAATTATGTAACACTATACTCTCTTCCAGCAGTAAAATACAATCATTTTAAGCACCTAATCAGAAATCATTGTGACAATCCAGTGTGTACAGCCAGAGGGAGATTACAGGACCTGGAAGCTGGGCTCTGAAACAGCGCTGAGGACTCGGCAAAGAGCCAGAGCATGTTAAGGTTTGAGCTTTAGCTGAGGAGGAAGAGGGGATGCTCAGGCCTTGAGAGGGCTTAGAGACAAGCGTGTGGATAAAAGCCAGGCAAAAGAGACACGCTCGCAGGTGGGACATGCAAAATAGGCTGGATCCTACCAAGGACACAGCCTAATAACATCAGAAGTGTCTTTACCCACAAGCCCTTTTCATTCCAGGTGTGTGTCAGCTTCCACGACAGAGCCGCAGCTTGATGCACACACTTGCTTTTTGCCAAGTGAAGCAGCAAAATCCCCAGGCCCAGCTGACACGTAATGACAAATGTGTGAACACTGGCTGGGAAACCGGCTGTGATTTCTAAAACAATGTCTGAAATAATGGTGGCAGAGGGAGGGGAGAACGCCGGAGAGTGCAAATTACAGCAAAGGCAATGGGCTGGAAAAAAGAACAGCCTTGTTGATGACAACACCGTGTGCTTTTGTGACAGAGGCCCTCACTTTAGTATCCATCTCTCAACTTATTCCATAAAACACATCGTCAGCTCTAAGGGGAAATGGGCCGCTGAATGGCAGTACACCATAACAATTCCTGACCAAGATCTGAGGAGATACGTCTTGTAAGTGTGCCTTGTAAATGTGTAAAAAGGGGCTCTATTGTTCACTCCCAACAATCTGATGTGGCACTGGATTAAAATATATGTAAATATAATCGCAAGGTTAACTGCAAGCTGTTTGCCTTAAGTGCAGTGTAACTATTTTGCCCAGCAAAGCTTCCCTAAACTTCCTCAATGAGTACTGCTCTTGTGCCATATGTTTCTGCACACAATTAATAAGAAATGAATTCCTGACGAGTTTAAGTCGCTCCCTGGCATTTCTTACAAAACTAATGGGCCGAGAGTGAATTATTGATGAGTGTTGATCAAGGAGAGAGCAGAAAATAGGTTACCTATATGCTCACACTCAAACACAGTGACATGCCTGAATATTTCATCAAAAGGGGTAAATAGGCATGTGATATGATGATAATATTCCAGTGCTTTCCTTCTAATCGCTAATTTGAGAAATAAAATGAACCCTGGCGTTGCTATTGACTTGTGTTCTCTTCAATTCACGAGACCTCATTCGTCTGCGAAGCCCCGCTCAGCAGCAGCCTTATCTCTCTTTCCTTTAACTCCTGCATCCCTCGCTCTCTCCTTCTCCCTGTTTGCTGTGGGAAGCGGTAGCGCAAGAGTGATGTGAGTGACCTTGGCCTGGTTCTGTGGGCTCCAGAGGACGGCCATGTCTCACAGCGATCCGTTCCTCCCCACCAATCCCGATTAGCAGGCGGGCAGCAGGCAACGGACGGGAACGAAGTGTCGCAGTGCAGAGAGGGCTGTTGAGGAGCTGGAGCCGGATCTCTGGCCCAGAAGAGGTGTGAGGAGGGGAGGTGGAGCGGGGCTGGGACAGGGGAGCAGCAGCCTGTGGGGTGGAGTGTGTGCACGTGAGGGGCGGGTTCTGTAGGACGAGGATAATGGAGGGATAGTTCAATAGCAGGTCAAAGAGGACAAAGAGTCAGAACTCATCTCAGTGGGGAAGGAGATGAGAAGGCACAAAGGCCTGGAAGGAGGCCGCAATCTGTGCTGTGCTGCTGAATGTTTCACTGCATCACTGCACACTGGGATGACACACAAACAGACCCAGATGTGCGCACACACACAAACACTAACTAACTATACTGTACATTGAAATTTTTTTGGTTCAGTTTCTCTCAATATTGCTAAAGGCCAGGGTGCACTTGAAACAAACTGATTCATACTAAATGTTGTCTGACCATGTCTAAAGTCATAAGTGTTATATATATACACACACATATATATATATATAAATAGCCTGGTTTTAAGAACGGCACCGGCACTGGTTCACCGGTTTGAGTTTCTTCTTACTTGTTTTAAAAGTTTTAAAATCATACTGAAACTTTGTTGTAACCTCCAAGTTTTTCTTTGGAGATTGCAGCTAAATGACTGCCTGTTTTCCGCAAGCCTCGAGGCCAACGTTATGTTTCGTCCCCCTCAACCTTCTCCATGCAACCTTTCATCGCAGCGCACACACATACAGTACATGCATAATGTATACACACACATACCCAGCAGATGGGCTCATGCTATGACAGCCACCTTTCCAGTGTCCTTGGCTCCCTCCTCATATCTCACCCCCCCCCCCCTGTAATTCTGCCCTCTGCTGTAACTCTTTCCTCTTGATTCAAATCAATTTCAGGGCGCTTCACTTGCAAGACACGCGACAAGGTTTACCATGCAGAAGCACTGGAAGTTTTCTATCTCTCTCCCTGCCCCGTCCATTTCGTTCTCCCTGCTTCCGACTCTCCCTCCCATTATACACTTCTCTTACATGAGGCCCAGGCAATCGACCCCAGTGATAATCCAGTCTTTCATATTGGCAGATTAATATTGACTCAGAGCCCTGGAGCTGATGCTCAGCCCATCCTCCAGGTGCTGGAGCATGCAGCGTATGAGAGATGGAGCTTAATATACATTCTGCTAGTGCCTCTCACCCCAGAAGAGCTGCATGAGAAACACTGTTAAGAGCGAGGAAGTGATTGTGGTTTGCCAGCTTTTCAGTTACACTATGTATGCAGCGTGCCTTAAAATAAGACGTACTCCCTGCCATACATGTGTGCTGATAAGCATGCATGTGCACACAGCTGGACATACTTATGTTTTAAACCCCTAGGCGGTATTGAGGCCAGAAAAAAGACATACCGTGAATGACTAATAAAGGATATGCCACAAGGTTTATTTAAATATTCTTTATCCATTTGCTCAGTCGACCAAAAATGTTTGCAGGCTGCGTCTACTTTCCAGTGGAGTAATCATGATGAACACACACTGAGACAGTTTCATGGAGATTAATGAAGATATGATGAGGGCAAATCAATGACGTTCATTAAATAGAAATCAGTGAGAGACATGAAATCGAATGCTCCCCAACATGAGATAAAAATAACAAGTGAATATGAAATAAATGAAGAGTAAATCGAGTCCATGGCAGGGTGACATTTGAATCCATAGCCATAGATTTATTGACGAACTCACTAATGTAAATGTGCTGATAAGAAAAAGAAACAATGGCGTGTCAAGATTAGCTGTTGGTGAATATTTAAAAGGTTAAGCTCATGACAAAGGCTTTTAAATCTCTAACATGACCACGCAGTTTTATCCATTTCTTGAACTTTTGCTCCTGTGGCTACATACATGATATCACGCTAACTCACTGCTGTAATGATGCAATAAAGACTGAAGCTATAGGTTAGAAGGCCCAGGTAGAAAGACAGCATCTTCACCAGTTGATGATGGATGCTGAAGTCAAGGAAATAAAGGATTGAACTGCAGTGTAGAACTAGTTAGCCCTAGTACAGTATTATCAGGAAAAATGTCAGACCATTATGTCATTTCAACACAGACCTCTTCAGATGCTTTCTATAAGTTTTGCGAGAGGAAAAGGCTTTGAGGATGAGGACTAACCCATGAGGTTGGCATTCAAGAAAGGATCCCAAACAGTGGTTGTGTGTGAAGCTAGCTAATGTTATGCTATGACCTTGGCCTTGCAAGTAACACCAGGTTACTACATTTGGTAGTAGCTAGTAGCAGCTAGTAGGCATGCTAACATTAGATGCTTGCCGTAGAGCAGACAAACAAACTTTTGAAAAGCCAAGAAATGACAGCACCCTTTAAACTCTTTGGACATTAAGTTTTGCTCTTATTAGTGGCCCATATATACCACTTCAGCATGTTGAGAAGACTCCAAAGCCTGACACACCTGTTGCGTCTATTTATGGTTGCTAAGCTGTGATTGGACAATCGCCGTATAGGGGAGGGTTTTAGCGAACAGTCATTTGGACTCAGCCATTTCTGACCTCTCAATTATTAACCAAACCAAATGTTTTACAGGCTTCATAAAGCTGTTATCAAGTAACTGATGCTAATAGCTGTCATGTGTTTTATGCATTACAGCTATTAAATGCTCTAAATGAGCTAAAATTCTAAATGTCACAACACCCATCTAATCAGTAAACAATGTATGGCACTTGCACCCTTTGCCCTCTACCTGACCCTTCATCAACAACCTGATAAGCAAACACATGCAAGCAAAAACACAATATTGAGGGTTTTACAACCTGGCAATCACATTCCCACCCTTGTCCTTGGAAGTTATCGCATACAACCCGAAGTGCAGCACGATAGAAATCTGACATAAAAGTGACCATAAAACACAACCAGATTTAATTGTTAACAACATCCTGGTCATTACACCTCTGCCACTCAGAAATAATAACAACAATAACAACCTGACAAAGCAAACGAAGAGGGTCTGATGTGTGACTAATGTTTGCACTCTGTCATTTTACCACTGAACATACAAAGTATGAGCTGTTAGTGGCTTATCCAGTGTGTGGGCACTGCTTGGGAATTTTACAGTGGATAATGCACTAGATGGGTGCAGTCATGTTGATGTTATGATTGTACACGGCTGCATGGGGACATTTTTCTGTCCAAGACTTCAATTTATTATTTGAAAGTGTGACACAGATCTGGAGAGATGATTCATAGCTGAAAGAAAAATAGCTTTCTGTTTTGACAGGAGAGATGTGATCAGGAAGGGGAGACAACGAAAACAAAATGTTTGGCCGTGTTTGAGAAATGGCTGACAACAGAGGACCAGTCAAGTTGACAGCCAAAGTGTTCTCATCCTCGCTGACTTTTTGCCTCCGTGCTGATGCACAGTTTGACTTTTAGCACAAGTTTGAGTACTGCAGAGTGTCATGAAATTATAAGCTTCAGTCTATACAGTTCCATCTGTGTTGAAGCAGTTTTTAAGTATCACGCAT
This sequence comes from Macquaria ambigua, assembly GCA_008360985.2. Lineage (NCBI taxonomy): Eukaryota > Metazoa > Chordata > Actinopteri > Centrarchiformes > Percichthyidae > Macquaria > Macquaria ambigua. Next base: position 147,815 of record VMKM01000233.1, on the reverse strand, counting down.
TTCGGTTTATGCCATTTATCATTTTAACTGAGCAATGAGCCATGAGAGTCTGTTTTACTGCAGCTTACGAACAGCTGAGTTAGAATTAGGTATCACATAAAGTGAAAAACACCCTTTGAGCTGCAACTAAATAGCACAGTTGCTACAAAACACTTGCACCATAATGTTGTGATTTTCAGCCCTTGTGTTGTTTGTCAAAATGAACAGTTGTAGCCATCAATGGTGCACATTTATAAGCTATTTTACATCTTTGAATTCGACTCATCCAATAAAAATGGAGGACTTAAACTATCAGATTAATAGAGGCACTTTACAGAAATGAACTATTTCCAAAAACAAAACAAACCTCAGCAAAATTAAAAGGCCTGTTTTACTATCTGCTATTAAATCCTAATTGTCAGATGCATCTTTACACAAAGTTAAAAACCCTCTCTGCATCATAGACTACTACTTTTATTTCTGACCAAAGACCTGACCCGGAGGCCATTATTTTTGGAGTGCAGCATTGAAATCTGAACTTTGCATGGCACTGCACCACTCAGGGATCGTTGTTATTCAAGGTTCAGGCTTGACAGAGAACATACTTAGTGTAATGATCCATCGGCTGTGTGTGTCTAATGAAGAAATAGATTATATGTGGATGCTGCTTGCCCACTTCATTGGCTTGTTAATGAGCATATTTGTTTGCATGTATGTGGGAGTCTGCATGATAGTGTGCATGTGTATGTGTGTGTGTGCTGAATATATAGCAGGGGAGCATGCTGTATAGCCAGCCTGAAGAGGAGGGGTTAATGAGCCAATCACAGTCCATCAGGGAAGCTATCAAGTGCCCAGACGAGTCCACTGGTCATTCACTTTGTCTGGTTCTTCCTTTTACTCTTTCCCCAAACTCTTCCAGCCATACCTCCCTTCTCTTTCTCTCTCTTGAACAGCCTCCCTCCTTTCCTCTGTCTTCCTCACTCCCCACAGATTAGTGTTAACGAGGATATTAGCCATGGCAGTAAACACAGTCCCTTTCTCCGATCCATTTGGCAGCAAGGAGGTGAAGGGAGGATGAGGTGAGCACTACTAGAGAGTAATACAAAGTGTGTGTGTGTGTGTGTGTGTGTGTGTGTGTGTGTGTGTGTGTGTGTGTGTGTTTGGGTGTGGATGAAGGGGTGGTGAACTGGAAAAGACAAAGGCAGAAGAGACAGTGCCACTAGGAGGGGTCAGATCACACTGGCACCAGTTTACACTAGAGGTCATGTAATTTCAGCCATCTGACTGGAGGAAAGTAAAAACCTTTTATCAAAGACACCACTCACCAGACCAAAATACTCAGGATCCTTGCCTGTGAGGAAACCCATTCCCTTGCCATTTGGCGTTCTTTCAGTGCGCCCTAACTACTGCTGCAATATTTTGTGCCCTGAAACGTGAACCTCATCCCAATTTTGTTTATTTATAAGGTTTGCTTTCTCCAGGGGAGGAATCGACCATTTCCATCTGTAGAGAACTATACATTTCCCCTGTGAGTGCTGGAGTGGTTTAACGAGTACCTCGGGTTCACCTTTGTACTCCCCCCCCCAAAAAAAACCCCACACACAAATGCGATGCAGTGTGTTAGTGCGGTGCAAACCCTGTGGGGAGGTCGCTTTGATAGAGGGGTTTATATCCCTCCCAAAGGGCCTGGAGCAGTGCTCACAAAACAGACACAAATCAATACCGCACACATCTGTCAGGGTGTGATTAAATCCTCCCATTCACTTGACATCACCCACCCCATACACACAAACATATATGAATGTACACATGTTCACTCACTCACACACACACACACACACACACACACACACACAGAAATGCACTTAAACACACACTTTGCACTTGGAGGGGGGACAGATGAGAAAAAAGAAATGTGAGAGGCAGTTCAAGGCCTGAGAAAAGGTTAGCATGACGTGTTAAGTTTACCCCAAGGTACAGAGTGTGTATGTGTGACCTCAAAAAGCCCAACTTCACATCAAAACAGAAACTTATGGGCTATTTTCCCTTGTGAAGACACTGGTGTAAGGCTTCAAGTGACATGTTGACATATTTGCCCTCGGGGTATGTGCAATTTGACTACAATTTTAAAGCTACGGTGGCACAAAGAGACAAAGACTGACCTAAATAGATGGATGTGTGCATTGCTCTTTCTGGACACAATGGGCTGCCACAGCTGAAGTACCTAAGGACATGGAGGAAAGAAATTCATCAAAAAGCAATCATCAGTCCTAGGTGGTGACTGATCTAGCGTGGCATCCATTCATTATGTAAATCTCACAACCTAGCTTTCTTTATCATCAAAGACCCTCATTCTGAAAAATTAGCCACTCTCCGTCTGTGGAAAAACAACAGAACACTAAAACTGGACTGTTGCTATGGAAACTATGTGGGAGAAACCATTTTAGGGAGAGCGGGCGGCAGGGGTGTGTGTATGTGAGTGTGTGTGTGTGAGTGTGTGTGTGTGTGTGTGTGTGTGTGTGTGTGTGTGTGTGTGTGTGTGTGTGTGTGTGTGTGCGCTGTCAGGCAGGTGCATGAGGAGAGCAGAGTTAGCAATCAACAGGTGTACTGGCAATATCTGGGCCCCAAATGGAATGGTAAATTAGATTTACGATGCCGTGACATCGGACAGTGGATTAGTCTGGCAATATGATGCCGTCTGTGTCAACCAAGATTGAGTATTAAAGTGAAGGTGCTGTACTTATTGTCACTGCCGCAGATGGACCTCATTATTAGGAGATTAGTCCACGGCTGCACAAAAACTAATCCGATTCATTGATGTCTATCAACATCGCAGAGCTGCAAGAAAGGCGCCAGCTCACACTGCCATTTAAAGTAAATGTGGAATTCCTATTGAGGCGGGATAAAAAAAAGCTAAAATAATACAGCAGGCTATGAATATTGCAGGGTATGAAAAATACCCCCCAACCCTCAGCATCACGCTTACTTTTGGCCAACTGCAGCTAACATGGACTTGATAAAAGATTCAAAAGGAGAGAGAGAGACTACCTTCAAGGGCACATCAAACCCTGAACGATCATTTACATTCATGAATCAATAATCCTTGTCGGATGAAAGGGGGAGATAAAGGGTTGTCTCATCTTTGGGGTCATTTCTGTGTTGAGGGACCTAATTTTCATTACTTGGGATGAAACGCACCAAAGCGCAGGAAACCTCCATTTGCCCAAGCATCGGTCATCTCTGATGGCGCCCTACCTTTTCATTTTGGAATTTATGAGGGCTTTTTATTCTCCCCCTTAGCCATAACTTAGCAAGGTTTGACAGCAAACAATGTTCTTTATGCCGGCATCCAGGATGTCTGTGTCTGGAATATAAAATGTGATCTGTAGCACCGGCCCCTGTGTTCACAATCTGATAGGAAAGCGTTTAACACATCAACATTGAATGGGAGGATCAAAGTCCGGCCAAGCAGTTTGTCTTTACTTTATACCTTTGGTTAATGTAGGCTGCGGGTTAGAGCCAGCTTCATCCAGGATTTGTTCTCAGGCCATGAAGGATTATCAGCACTGGGAGTTCCTCTGAAGTGTTGGGCTGCTTCTGTTGACTGACAAGAACACACACACAAGCATGCATGGATGCTTGCAAATACCAGATGTCAGAAATACATTAGAATATCAGATTCTTCCTCGTAGAATTACATCTTCATTAAATGCGAAAAAGGAAAAAAGTGTGTTGACAAGATATATATCCAAGAGTAATAAAGTGGGAGGAGGTTTTTTTTTTTTTTTTTTTTTTGGATGTTCAGGGTTCTGGAGGTAAAACTCACTTTCATTTCCTGCAAAGACAATGTTAGGTGGCTGGCACCTGGTTCCAGACGTCTGCCCACATTTATGATTTGTTTAGTGACTCTTGTGCCCACTGACTGTTACCTTTGGTTGGAGAAACAGTCAATCAATCAGAACGTAGTAGGAGGGATTAAGAATCCGGACATTTTTCTCTATCTCTTAAAATCGACATGTTTCTTTGAATGATGTGAAAAACGCTAAGCTAATTGCTGTCTAACTAGCATGGTTAATGATGTTGGCAGGACAGATATGTAGAAATACCCCTATATAAATATAAACTTCCATTGCCAAGTGTGCATGATGATGAGTTGAAGCTAAAGATTACATTTTGTAGAATACATTGAGCAGTTAAAAACAGTTCACTTTCAGATAGCGTCAGTGTGATCAATTTAACAATTACGGCCTCGTGCTTTGTTTCCAATTGTGATAATGAAGCTTTCTGAATTAGCTACAGCTCTGATTCACGTCTCTGTGAAGCGTCATAGCAAAGGCTGCTGAGGCTGATGGGTACCAAAGTATTGGCCATACCAAACGGACAGAAAGTTTGGTAAGTTGAAATACATACAACTGATGGCCATAATGTAAAACTATGGCTTTGCTACATTATTCTGGAGATCCTATGCAGCTATGTTGGGGAACATTAAAATGATCATTTAAAGAAATCTTTCAAATGCTAATTTACAGTGTGGAAACATACTTCGGGGACATGTGCTTCCTCCCACTGTGCTACTCTATATTTGTATACATGTACAGCAACACACCAGGACAACCTCCAGGTATCTGTCCCAAACCACCACTGTGTTATAAATCACTCTGATGTGAAATTGCTTACAAGAATCTACATATTTCATTGTAATATTCTTCCTGATTCATGTGCCATAAAGCAGCATCATGAGCCTAATCCAGCAGCCACCTGGGAGCCTGGCTGGTTGTCACAGGATAAAGAGGAGGAGGAGGGGGAGAAGGAGGAGGAGGAGGCACCATTTGGGGGAAAAAAATGTGGGAGTGTGGTGTACTTCAGATGATTGGGTGAGGAATACAATGAAGAGGACGTGTGTGCATGTGTTTGTGTGTATGTAGGGGCTACAGATGAGCGATAGATTGGGCATCGTGCTCTGTCACCTGCTCAGGCCCCACAACAATGTCATCATGAGCCAGCGCCTGAGCACCTGTCACACACGATAGATGGAAGGCAGCCGAGTGGAAATACCTGTGTGTATACCTGAGAAGTGAACATTGCAGTCCTCTCAGCTCCTGATAAGTGCGGGAGTTAACAGCTCACTCCCAGCGTTTGCTGCTGCAGCTGGAGCCTCTTCCCTTCTCAGCCACCTCCACAGGGGGAGACTGGCATGCAGTTCACCTCCACACCTGTATGGTGAGGACGTATTCAAATCCTTAACTTGAGCAAAAGCAGAAATACTCCATTATAAGTAAAAGCCTTGCACTTAGTTTTTTCTTAAGTTACAGTATTTGCAACAATATGTACTAAAGCATTGTACTTAAAGCACTCCTGCTTTGGCTCCCATCAGAGTATTATAAATAATTGATGCCTTAACGTGTAAACAGCAGCTTAATTTTGCAGCTGGTCCAGGTGGAGCTAAGCTTAAAGGCCCTAAAAACCCATTTCCTTAATCAGCTTTATACCATAAGCGATGGGGTCATACATGAACACACTATTATCAGCTAAAGTTAAACCCATACTGGTAATTTCACATGAGAGATTTCTTTATTTTTGACTGTAGCTGTGTCTCAATTCAGGGGCTGCATCCTTTGAAGTCTGCATTTGAAGAACTGACGAATGCGTTACAGCACTGCGACCATTTCGAAGGCTCCTTCAAATGCGGCGGCCTTCTTTTCCCAAATTTGGAGGATACAACGGCTGTATCCTTCGCAGCCCAATCTATCCCAAGATTCATTGCGCGCAAGAGAATATGGCATCCCCAAACGTACTGTCAACACCGGCTGAGCAGGATTTCACTTTTAAATGAAAGTATTGGGTTTCAACTCACTCAAATAGCTAACCATATAAATGTTAAAAAACCGAGGGGCCTTAAAAACCTCAGTGCAGCTGTCAAGGTTGCTAGGCAACAGGAGCGGCGCTTTGTGACGTAAGTGTAAGGGGCGGGGACAGCTGGTAACGCAAATAGGAAATCCTCCGTAGACCAGACCGTCTCAGTTCGGCTATGCCTTTGTAGAAGGATGCGGCCCCTGAATTGAAACACAGCTCACCGGTTTGAAGTTGGCTTGGTTGGAAAAAGATGATGTCATGCACTTCCATGGACCAATCAGAATTTAACAATGTAATAATTAGACTCTGATGACAGTTGTGGTTTGTGTTGCCAAGGAGAATACACCCACACAAGTCTGATGAGAGTTGCTTATTTAGTCTAATATTTGGGCAATTGTTAGAGAAATACATAAAATTTAACCTTAATTCGAGGTCCCGTACTTGTTTTTTACTTTCACTCTCTGACCGTAAGATGTGGTTGACGGAAAAAGCGAGTAAGTGGACAATGAGTTAAGTTATTAAATACCTGAAAGACCGTGAGATCCTCCTTCCTGAGTGGATGGAGTTTGAGGAAGGCAATGACATGATGTTGAAAGCTCTGTAAAAAGTAAGTGGACCTTTTTTTTTTGTCAGCAAACTACGGTGTCCAAGACCAAGAATAAAGTTTAATGCTTGTGAAAAAGCCTGACCAGAGTCTAGGAAGGTGACAGGAGGAAGACTCAGAAATGCCGTCAAAGACTAAAAAAAAAGGTGTGATTTATTTACACAGTGCAGCCAAAGAACACGTGTAACAAAAGTCAAAAGAAAACAAAACAAAACTACTAAATCACAAACTTGGCTTAACTGGCAAAAACTCCACTCGAAGAGAACATCACAAGCACACAGACAGCCTTCTCTACAGACTGATAAATGACATCTCCATTAAATAGGGCCTACAATCTACACAATCAGTTTAGTCAGAACCATTATTCTCTCAGTGGTGTCTCAGTCTCTCACACCTGCAACAGGTAAATGACAAAATGTTACTTGTATTAGTCAACATTATCCATGCAAATAAGCCTTCAACATTACTCACCATGTTGCAAAGACAACTCTTATGATGATAAACAGATTTTTATCAACATAACCTTTAACTCAAAACAATCCCCCCATACTTGGTTTAACCCATGACATCACTGATGATGTCATCAAGAGCGTAAAAGCAGGAAGTGTTTGGTCTCTGTCCCCTTATACCTCCAGGAAAGTAAAGTAAGAGCAAAAGAAGCTAATGTTTAACTCAAGAAAACAATAAACGATGCCTGAGCTTAAACGATATTTATCTGTGTACTGTAAAAGAATATCATGCTAAACACAAACACCAGATATTAAGTGCTAACAGTGCTACAGATTAAGGTGGTACTAGCTAAACAAACATAACAATCATGGTAAGAAATGCATAATGTTTAAAAGGGACCAATGGTGTGATTTTACCCACTTTGTCACGATGCTCAAGTTTCTTCTTTAACTACTTTTTCTGATTTTGGATGATTAATCAATAAAATTAATGAGTCTTTGTCAAATGAGTAAGCTGTCAAATAGAAAGTAAAACGTGCAATTTTCCCTGAAGTGATGAAGAAGCATAAAATGTAAATACTTACTTCACTAAAGTTAAATGTGCTAGTAAATGAACGAAGCTACTCTCATTGGCTCCATGTTGTTCGGGTCAGATTCATGTGGCCAAGCCCATCTGTTAGTGTTCTTATCGAGGTATCTTTAGGTCTTCCTCTATTTCTTTTGCTTGAAAGTGTTCGTCTGGAGGCTGTTTTGTAGAATCTGGTTCTGGTCTCTACTCACAATGTGTCCCAGCCATCACAGTGTTCAGTGATCAGTGTGATCTCATGCAGGATAATATGGCTTTGGGTTTGAGCGTAGAGCTCCTGGTTGGATATCTTGTTGAGCCAGAACACAAGGCAAGCGTTTCTTAGGGATCTGTTGTGGAAAGACTCCAGCTTTTTCATATCAGCCTTGAAAACTCTCCAACTTTCAGATCTATGCAGAAAAGAGCAAATTTCACATTTCTGACTGCAGGAAAGAACCTCAAAACAAATGTTAGAAGGTGACGGATGATAACATTTGAATATAACAATGAACCAAGAGCGAATCACAGTCTGGACTGATGCTCATATCAACCTGTTCCTTTGATTTAACACAATCTATAAGTCTGTATACATTTAGGTTGCAAGCCATTTTGCAATGCATTACATTTCATTTCTATTTTTTGTGCTCAAAATGCAGACTTCACACTGTCAAACATAGCTTGAACTTAACTGCCATCTCAGCTACAAAGATGCCCTAAATATAAAAATATGGATGTGACAAGTTTGAGGCAACATGTTTTTGAGGGATTATTTCCTGGTGGAGACTTCATCTCTTCCTGTGAGTTTCAGGTGAGTGACAGTATAAGGAGCATGAGATGATGTGTATATGATATAAACACACTCCCCGTGGACACAGAAACACTGGCAAACCCAAATGAATCTCTTACTTAATTTTATGAATTATTCCACTCTGTGAAACTTGATTTTCATACTGTAAAAGAATGTAGGGAAGCACATTGCTTCTTCTGAGGGGAAACCCTGTTATATTCAACTACGCTTGACTGCGTGCAAACACAAGCACAGATAATGTCAGGTAAGTTTATTTGTTGAACTCTTCAGCATCGATGCAGTCACTAAGGACTTCACGAAATCCACAAACAATGAATCAAAGTGACCCTCAATAAAATAATAAACTCAAAAGAGAAATGTAGGTAAATGGTACAAACATATAAATGTTTTTTCTTTTACTGTGACTAATAAGAAGGCAGCGAAGGACTGAATTAAGGCAAAGAACACATGTCCATCATGCTCGGCAAAAAAAACTTCACATTTCAGTCAAGACACCATCATCAATTTTTTGCAACAATAACATTTGTTTGGCCGTATGGCTCAGCACAAGTCTGCACACACTTTCCTCTGAGCTCACAGTCCCGCTGGCAGAGATCCACAACAGTTAAATGGATATAAACTCGTGTTGAATAGACAAACATGCTGAATTCACATAAATCTAAATCCTAATACAGGAGGAGGTTGGGGAGGTGGAGGGACTTAAACTGCTGGGAAGCAGGCGGTAGCTGAAGCAAAAAGGATGCAGCGCTGAGCTGTGGAGTATGCAGAAAAAAAGACGAATCAAATCTATTTATATGGATCGCCTAGCTGGTTGAGTAAGGTCGTAGTTATATATGATTGGAAGGAGCATGTGACTTTAATTCCGGGAGGCTCCGTGGATGAGTGCACTAAAATACATATCTGCTGCATTCCAGGCAAGAAGTGGCAGCTTCAAGCCAATGGGATTTTAGTGTTATCTATAACCTGACCTTTAACTTTTACATCATTATTGTGTTTATTACCATGCCCTGCACTCAAGAAAATATCAGTTTGCCTCAAAACATTACTTCATGGCTTTCCTTACACCAGTGGTTCCCCCTTAAAGTGACACAATCTAATTGTGAATTCTCGTCCCAGGTTGTGTATGTCTGTGAGTTGTGAACCGATCACCAAAGAGTGATGTTCTCTTATCAGATTCTATTATTTGAATGGTTTTAGATGCTTCAAGCTATCTAATATTTCACAATATAAAAGCAAAGACTGGAGAAAAGTCAGAAAAAATAAACATGATTTGTATTTTCCTTCTCATTTCTTATTTTGTTAATCATCTTGTGACACCTTTGATTTATCTTGTGACCCCTCAGAGCAGTGGTTCAGAACCTTTTTTTACTTAAGCAATAGTTGTGACCCCTTGTCACAGGTGGTATATGTCGCTGACTTTAAACTGAAGATTTCCCACCTGGCAGTTACACTTGAATACTCTTTTTCTTAGGGATACTTTTGTAAAATTGTCCAACACAGGGAAATGATCAAGAATTTCCTCCGACCTATTTGCTCCCACTGGTGTTCAGGCTCCATTACAACAGACCTTCATTTATCATCATCACTGTTACACCCCCACCCACCCCTAGCAAAGCTGTGTTCTGCGCATCTTTCTCCAACCGCTCTCCACTGGTTACTCTGCTCACCATCTCCCTCAAACGCTCTGACAATACTACCATCTCTGCAGTCCTCCGTGACAAAAACTCTCTGACAGCCTACCAGCAGTCCATTTCATACATCACCTTTTGGTGTGACACCAACTTCCCGAGAGCTTAATTGCTCTGAGACAAGTGAACTTTTCATCAGGCTCCTCCACCATGTCTGACAGACCCCACTCATCAACTGTCTTCAGCCATCATTAACAGAGAGACAAAGGAGCCACCGGAGGCTCTAAAAAATCTTGTATCATGCTGGCCAATGACTTCGGCTTTTACCATTGTTCTGCCAGACATCAATACACAAGCTGCATCCACATCCACTGATGGAGAAAGCATGAACCTTCACACATGACATGCTGTCCCAATGTATATACTGTATGTTAAAGGAGGCGGACCATAGTCTACTCTCTTGGGACATCAAAAGTGAGAAATGAAAGCAAAAACCACAGTGAAAACAAGATGGTGCAGCAAACAACCAAATGCAGTTGAACCAAATATAACAAAACTGGTAACACTTAACAATAAGGTACACAAAATACTTTGCCGTTGCTTACTCTTTTTGTGCCCCCTCAAGTACGTAAAGTAAAGCATCACCCAATAAAACTAATGAGCGTCTACTGAGTATTTACTGGGAATTCACAATTAGTGTCTTAATGACAAACCAAGACAGAATGATTCTCAAAAAAATATTTTGTTTATTTTTATTTCATTTTCTTGTAAACTGTACCAAACCAAAAAAAAAAAAACCCAAAGGCAGAAGCCTTCAAGAAGAGGCTAGTAGGAAAGCCAGTCCAGAGTGTCGTCACACCCATACACCCTTCTAGCTACAAAAGGATGTTGATACTGTCCCTTTTCCCCTTTTATAGTGTTTTTTTCTGTGTTGAAATAGATTTTTCCATTACTAACTGACCTCCATTACTGCCACTACCACACTTTGTTGTCCTCTTCTTGTTTTGTGGCATACAGCAATCCATTGAAGTGCTGTTGGTGGAACACAAAGTCAAATGCAGTGTGACATCCAATATTCAAGTGTATTAAGTCTGCACTACAGTACTTCTACACAAGAAATAATCTAATGTCATTTTAAAATGCCATTCACAACCCCTAAAAATCTTGCTGATTCTTGCTCTGCTTGGGTTGAAGTTGGGTCGAACTATGCTGGGACTTACGTGAAGCCATCAATCTACAGTAGATGCATCAATAAAGCTGCAGTCAGATCAAATGTTTACCTGTCGAAATTTACTCGCGTGGTGTGGCAAAAAGCAGGAGGTGACAGGAAATAACACGGGTAGGGTTTTAACACAAATTGTAGGGGCTAGCGTAGCAGGCTAACAGCAGCAGTCAAAGTTGTAAATTACAGCGTTTTACCAAACACTTTATTGTCATTAACCTCTGTCACTGTCCTTGCACTCTCTGCAGCCAAGTACAGTAGCACCCATTCTTCTCAGCTGCTCTTATAATTTCATCATGCAGCTATAAAACAAGAATATGAACAAAGAATATTTCCTGAATGAGATGCCAATCCCTCCTCCTCTCTCAAACTGGCTGGACATTGGAGAGCATCACAATTTTGGCGCAAAGCTAAAGACCCGGGTTCACATTGTACCTGGAAGCGAATGTGTCGTGCTGTTCCACATTGAAATGAATGGGAAGCGAAATCCATCTGACTTCACCGTGAGACGGAGAACGGTGTAAGTTGACCCATCCTAACTGTTGCAACAAAGCTAACGGTGTCAGATAAAGGCCAAGAAGATCTAATAAGGCACAATAAGTGAAAACACATGTGTTGGTGCACCATGGTAAAAGATGACATTACATTCTGGCAACCTACTTTCCTCAGGGGGTTTTGAAGTTTAGGGACCTGACCAACAAAAGACTTTATCATGTTCTGTTTTCCTAGACGTCAGAATTGCCAGGAAGGTCCTGTCTGTGGATTTAAAGTTGCTCTCTGGCTTGTACTTGGCTTATCTTTCTGTGAGATATGTGTCACAGTTTGTCTCTCAGTCCGTTCCTGCAGCCATACACTCTCATCCCCAGCCATCTGCATTACACTCTCCATCGCTCCCCGTCTCCAGCCGCTGCTCACTTCTCCCAGGCCATGTTCTTTCTTCCTACTCCCCAGACCTGCCATCCTCGAGCCGTCCACCAGATGCCCTCAGACTTTCCACCAGACTTCCTCATTCCCCTGCTCACCTGTTCTCCTTACCCTTATCAGCCACTCACTACATATACCTGTCCAGATCCTTTGTTCCTTTGTCAGTTTATTCCTAGTTGCCGTGTGCCTTGTTGTCTTGTTCCTTGTGTTTTTGACTTCAAGCTTCTGTAAGCCAAGCCTGCACCTCAACCTGCCTGCCTGTTGCCTGTCTACCTTCCTGCCAGCTCTATTCAGTAAATCACCAAAATCATCCAGCTGCCTCACCTGTCTGCATTTGGGTCCTATCCCTGTTGCCCTGCATTTCATATTGAGTCATGACAATATGGTCAGACAAGGTCAAATACTTTCACTACACAAAAGGAAAAAAGAATTTAAGAGCCTCAGCAGGGAAACGCTGATGTAAGTTGAGTTAAAAACTCAAGAACTGGAAAGAAAGGTAGATGAAAGCAGCTGATTAGTATTGATAATACATATTCTGGAAAATAACTTTTCAAAATCTTTCTAAATCTTTCATCACCACAACCATTTTACTCGAGCCTAAATGTAAAATCCGGCCGCTTGTGTGGAAAGCTATTAACAGGCAGCTAGCTGGTAATACCACAACCTATGCAGTAACCTTCAAGATGATCTATGATTCACGCAACACTGTAGCACAGCACTGTTCACATACAGGTGCTGCCATTGCTCTGAGAAGTATGATTTTCATCCATTTTCTCTTCAGTATTGACTTTTCTACATTGGATTTAATGTACCGTACCAGATTCACATCATGGGTCCTATCTGTGACCCCCTAAACAGATGCAGACCTTTACACAGAAACACACACATGCATGTACTGTACAGTAGTACTGGACATGTGAGGATGCTCCCTGAGTCTTTTAACTTTAAACAGTCTAGCCAACAAACAGTCCCTTGAACAAGTGAGTAATGGTCCTCACTCTGAAGGTCTAAAACTCACACACACATTAAACAACAAATAGGTCATTTGGTAGTGCCTTCCAAAGCTATCTATATGCCTTTTACAAAATAATTTATATGATGATCATCAATCATATCGTTTTCTGATTTGCCACCTCAGTAGGTAAGGTTTGGTTAAGCTTTGACAACTAAAAACTCCTTGGTTAAATCTGCTCTAGTCAATATTTTTTTTAATTAACAATGGATGAAATGACCCTGTATGATAACAGAGGTTGTCTCTCGTGACAAATGAAGACATTGGTTTCTGGTGTCAAAGTCAGGCACTTTGCACCCCTTGACCTGAACTCTAAGAAGCTTTTTGGCAGTTTACCAACAACATGCTATTTCCACCTTTACATCTGAAAGAGGACAATAATTATGAACACAACCACAACAACACAACACAAGGACGCTTGTAAGGAAAACGTAAACATAGGTTGGTTTAAGCATTTGAACAAAAGACAGATGCTGTTGTTTTTCCAGTGAGGACAGCCTCTAAAATTCACTAGTTAACCTTAAAGCTTTTGGTCCCGACATTGGAGTCGAGTCCTCTTAACGTGATTGTGGGAAGTGATCATAGTCCCCACAACGTATTTATACAGGTATATTCACTCACTTACACACACACACACACCTCAGGGCCATGCCCCCAGCAGACGGACTCCCGTGTGTCCCCAGGCCTGGGGATCCAGCAGACGGCCAGCCTCTCTGTGTCTCTGTGAAGTCAGCACTTTAGCGTCAGATCAAATAATTGGATTCCCATTTGTCAGCAGAATACACGTGTACCCCCACACTCAGCAGATCCCAGCGAGAGGGAGGAGGGGGGTGTTATTAAAATTTCTATGTGAAGGAGGATTTAGTCAAAATCTTTTACCTATTGTGTGATTTGCCAAACAGGGAGAGATATTATCACTAGAAGATTTTTTCTTTCATTGTAGTACCTCATTCAGAGCTAAAGAGCACACTTCTCAAGCAGAGTTTCAAAAACGGTACTGAAACACCAGATTTAAAGACACTTTTAAAGTAGACCGCTGCAGTGCTGGCTGTCAGAGACTTTCAGGGCCTCACTGAGACACTGACACTGGTCTAGTTTCAGTGGACGCTGGTAGAGGCAGACGTTAAAACCCTTGATGCAATAAATCATTATTTTGCTTTCCCCTTAGGGAAAAAAATCCAATATTGAAAATCTGAAAATTTAAATGACTCAGTGACCCCTCGGGGCTAAAGGGGAGATTGTAGTCTAATGTGATATAGATACTGTGAAGAAGACAAAGCCAGCACATGACAAGTGGGAAAACTGCACCTGATTATTGTGCAAAACCATAATAGCTCGATTAAAGCATTCACATTGTTCACAGTAACCTGATATCCCTAATAACCCAGGTTGACAAGATTTGTTTGATAATCGGGTTTGTCTGATAGCCTACAGGGACCATTTTCACACCTCAAAATAAGAGAAGAAAAATAGACTTTACTTGTGTTTACTGGTTTTCATGTCGTTAAATGTATTCTAATTATCCACCACCACTAGCAATGCAACGTTTTTTGAAAAGAAACACGGCTTGCATCTAATTTGCTCTGTGACCTCTCTGGTGAATGTGTCAAATCAAAATATTAAAACAAATCTAATGTGGAAATTGTACGGTAAAAATGTAAATTGTGTTACTGGTATGTTGGCTGGTTATAACTGAATTATTAGGATGTGGTCACTGAGATGAACCTTACCACTGGCTGTCTATTACTCTCTGTTTCCTTTCACTCTCTCTGGTGACCTTCTTGAAGCCAGCCTATAGTGGCCATTAAGAAGCAGCTTAAGGCGTTTTTCCATCAGTTCAGCACTCAGAAGGTAGCTGCAGGTAAAACACTGGGCCAAAAGTTCAATCAATTTGAACTCTGACCCATTGTGTCCAAGTGTCACCAATGACCTTGCAGGGAGTGATGTGAGTGGGAGACAGAGATGAAGAAATATCCGCTAATATATGTAGAAACAGGCTTTATGCTCGTCTGAGTTCCTACAACTCCTATAAATTTTACCTGGATCTTGTAAAAACAAAAAGTGATAGTGATGATATTCTTACGGGGCTGTCAGGTTTGTGGATTCATCTGAGGCTAAATAATTTGGAAATGTTATCATCCCATTAACAAGAGTAACAATTTTTCTATATTCTACTGTTTTATCTTCTCATTAGTTATTGTAATTCTGTCTTGACTTCACTCATCTAAATTACAACTTATCTTCAGGCAGCAGAAACATGCAGTAAAATATAATAAATCTGCAACACCAAGATACGGACATTACCTCTGTTCCATAAAAAATGGTTTATTAAATGTAAGTCAGTCACATGCGAGTAGCTCATTTTGTCCATGGCTCACTCAATAAAAATGTTCTTCTTTTTACCCCTGATAGTCTTGCTCATAAATATACAATTAGATATGGTTTTCAACCCAGATTTCCTCAAACATGCAACTACTGTCAAGTTCAGCACGGTGGCCCTAAGATGTGAAAATTTTGACCAGTTATGGAGATTTTGTTCAACCGATTTTTGGTCAGTCCCACATTGTGGTCCAGAGTGAATGCCATCTGCACATTCAACTCAGCTGAGCCAAAGCACAGCTTAGACTGATGGAATTTGAGCCAAACTTAACATTGTAGAGCTGTGTGGACAAACTCTTTAATTTATGGAACATGGCCTTTCCTCTAGTGGCACCCTCAAGTCAATATTTCTTTTTTGCCCGCTAGTGGTAAAGATCAAAATCCAATTTTTTTTTATCCACCTAACAAATTTGTTTCCATGGTGTGTAACAAGCATTGCAGCCTCATGGGACCACTAACAAGGCAAGAGACTGTTGGTCTTGTTGTTTCTTCCCACTACTTTTGCTTTGATTGCTACATTTTATGGTCTGCTTACTTTTGTCTACCTTCATCTGTATGTGTGTGTTTGTGTCAAACGTATCTGGTATTCGAACCTCTTGTTAACTTTTCTCCTGCATATCTTTCAGTGTCTTTTTCTAGTCTGTTTTAGATGTGTAAATAAACCAAACCAAGCATGTTCTCCACATACTTGAATCCCAGTAATATTTGGTAGTGCAGAGTAGCTGCTGCAGGGTTCAAACAATACACTGTGTGATTAGCAATACATGTGAATGATCATTTTTCACGTGCATGGAAAAAAGCATTGAAATATGGTGTTGAGGATTACATTATTTATTTGGAACTAAATTGTTGCCTTATGGCAACATTGCATGAATATTTACTATGTAACCAAATTCTGTATTACTCTAATATTGCTTTTGCTCATAAATATTGTACTTGATATATTTCTGAGCAGAGTTATCATTTATAATAAGAGTAGTTCTCGAAAATATGCTGCTTTTCCATAAAACTCTTATCTATATTTCTTATCTTGACTTTAAACTAATAACACTGAGGAAATGGGAACACACATTACTGTAACATTCATATTATATTTAAACACATTGAAATCACAAGTGACAGAATAACTTTAATTTCTCCAAAGCTTTGAAAATGGTTTCATAGACCATCACGCTGAATGAAGACAGCAACTCTCAGTATTTCAGAGGAAATATGATGTTGCCATATGGAAACAGTTACATGTTATAAGTTAAAGAGGAAGTGAATTGATCTAATTGATCTATGTTTGATGCTAGATTATAACAGAAAAGCAGGTTTTTGTGAACGTGGGGATACAGGTGACAGAAGACAAATGGAAAGTAAAATTCAAAATGAATGTGAATGTGTAAGTTTTTCCAACATAAATCTCATAAACCCCAGAAGAAATATGGTTTTGTTACCTACTAATGTCAGAGAGGCAGAGGGAAGAGGAAGCCAATTCACTTTAAATTATGTGTAAGAAATGAGGATGGACACCACTGGGTGTCTGACTATGCAGGTAAAATTTACAATGAAAGATGATCCATCAGATTGTCAGGGAAATTCCACTGTGTGTAAGTGAAAGTGTTGGTTTGAGAGATATCATTAGCAGTCTCACAACAAACTGAGAGTAGTGCTGGCCATGTCACTTAGCAGTTGTTCTGTGCAGGCCTTGTGTGACCTGAGGATTTGGACAGAGCGACTAAAAGGCACAATGAGAAATCCTGAGGCTGGATGGCAGGACTTTTGTGCTGTCAGGGGACAATCCCTGGATTTGGTGCTTCCTCAGCTGGTGATCTCTGTAAGTTTCTAAAACAGAAGGAGTCTGGCATTTTTTCATCCAGCAACAAAGCTTCCTTCTTTCTTACTCTTGCCTTTTTTTACTGGTTTTCAGTCCAATGTTAGCCCACTTAGCTAAAGAAAACGGGGGTTCTTTCTTTTCTCACCCAGTGCCACTATCCCTTCAAGAAATGTTTGTTAAAGGAATAGTTTGACATTTTGGGGAATACACTTATTCGCTGTCTTGCAGAGAGTTAGATGACGAGATTGATACCACTCCCATGTCTCTATGCTAAATATGTAGCTAGAGCTAGCAGGTGGTTAGCTTAGCTTAGCATAAAGATTGGAAACAGGGGGAAACAGCTAGCCTGGCTCTGCTTAAAGGCAATACAATATGCCTAACAACACAGATAAAGCTCACTGTTTGTCTGTTTAATGCTTCCACAAACAGAAAATGTAAAAACAACAACTTGTGGTTTTATCTTCATATTGTACGACCATGAAAGTCTACAGTTACTGCAAAAATGGATGGCATGAAAAGTCCAACAAATGTGTAAAATGAGGATCATGCAGACTCTAAATTACGTCAATAATTTATATAAATGTATAATTAATTCAACATCATTCCCTTTCTTATGATGTACCCATGATGATACATGAGATATTTCGAGGACGCTAAACAGATCGTCCCACATTTAGATGTTCAACAGGATTTCCTGGACTCTTTTATGCCTCTACAAGATCTCACTAGATGTGTGGGGACGATCATGGCTCTCTGATCCATTTCTTGTCGCATGGCCAAAAGGTCAGAACCTGTGGTTAGAAATTCATGGGACTATCAAGCTTGTTGTTAGTCAAGACATCCAATTTACACCTAGCCGATATGTGTCGGGTGACCTGCAGTCGCCTAAGGCCCTCCTTGTGCCTTGAGTGCACTGGATATCTACAGTATATAGGCTTTTTCCCCCCAAAGACTGTAAGTCTGTGGAATGGACCCCAGCTAGTGTAAAGGTCACGCCAAGTGCAAAAAGATATATTAATGAATGAATTTTTAATGATTTAAAAATCGTATTTAGTGTTGCCCAATACCACATTAAGCTTTAATTTTGTTTTATTTGATTTTACTTTGTCTTGTTTATATATCATTTAGATATTTTCATAATCTCTGTGCTTTGTACTCGCAAAAATGCAATAAAACTTTGATGACAGAATATAGCCTCTTCAAATTAGAGCACCCTTTGCCACTATGTACTGCTTGCGCTGCATATATTCTACATTTTCACTAAATAATAAATAATGTAGAAGTATACACAATTGGCTGCTGTCGAAGAACACAGAAATACGTATTTGTTATCACAGATATTCTTAAGTAATTTTCTGCAAAGTGCAGTTCTTGACATTTAAATCTGGTATCTGCCTTGTGGTTGCATGTCACTAGTGCATCCTTGTTTCAGCGCTGACAGATTAAAAACACAACCTTAGTGTCATTCTGCACATTCTGTCAATACAGGTGATGCAGGGCTTTTGCAGGTTACTCGAGCGTAAAGTGTAAATTATGCTCCTGCATGGTCACCTTTGTATTATTTAACTCCCAATCCATACCAGTTAGGCCAAATGAACCAAAATGAATTCCACGATGAAATATAAATGTTCATTAACCATATGAATCATGCACTAATGGCGGCTGGATAATACGTTAAGACCTGCATGCAGCCGTGTCCCAGCTCAGTCTCCCACCCTCGCTACTTTGTCTGCAGGTCTCCCGGGATCCCAGAGAACTCATCTATCTGTAAGGAGCGAGAACAAGGTTTTTGATTTTATTTTTGGCGTGTATAAATTATTCAGAGTGCATCCCCCTACATTTATCTCCGATGGAGCCTGGCTGTTCAGACGGTGTCGAACTCTCTCCATCTAACTCTTACTCCATCTGTCTTTCTGTTGCTCACTCGCTCCGTCTCACAACCCCCACTCCTTTCAAACACACACACACACACACACACACACACACACACACAGTAGATAAGATCTGTCTTTACCTCATCTCAGAGGGGCCTTGGCAGGCACTCTCAGGAATATTGATCATGACACCCTTGTGTGGCAGGCCTTCTCTGCAACTGCGGCACACAGCAGATAGAGCAGGAACTCTTTTGGGATGGCTAGACTGGGATTTTAGCACCATGTTATGAGCTCTGAGCGAGCTCGGTGGCCCACAAGGCACAGCAGCAAAAGCCTTTACATGGAGGTACCAACATACTGTGGGGCTCTCAGGGGCTTGGATTAGTCGTGGAGACTCTGAATAGTGTCACTGCATTATTAATCTAGAAGGAGGCTGAGGCTTACTTTCTGTCTTGTCCTACCCCACAGGCTAGACAAACCGTTCTTGGAGGCCTCAGAACACCTGGGAAAAACCTGACAGAGAACAACGACTCGACCTCACTGCACTAACTGCTGCTGAGATGCTTTTGAGAAACAAATCTGACACTGAATTGCCCAAATGAAGCTGCTCAGCACCAGACAGTGGAAGACTGTGGTTGCACTGGGCAGTTCCCAGGTGGGAATCTACTGTATATAGGAGTCGGACTGTGAAATAGAGCAGAGCTAAAAGAGAGCAAGTATGCAAAAGAACATGCCTGCTCAGCAAAAACATTCCCTGGATGAATAAAGGCTCTACTAAGTTCATCCTGTGACTGAAGACACAGTTCTGCACATTACTGCTTTGCATCTCATTATTCAAGCTGAACTTTCACATGTAACCATCACAGTCTGCAGCGGGGTTACAGTATATTTGTGCTGATCTGCAAAAAGCCAAAGTGAAGCCAATATACATTGTTGTGTTTTTGAATAAGAATGCCACAAGCAGAAAATTGTACACAGTCATCAGTAATTTTAACCTCTTAAACCTCACCTGCAGGTGGGACAGTCTTTACAAACATGCTATGCAGCCAAACATAGACATCCCAAAGTTTTTCCAAAGATACCAAATGTGTCAGGTTGCATTTTGTGTCACACAGTAAACATGTCATACAGTAGCTTAAATGAAGAGCTGGAACAAGTCGATACACAGTATATATGATACTGTCAGGCAGTGAGGAATAACGTGTTTTTTCTAACCTGAAAGCTACTTAAAGGGGAGAAAAGTGGGGAAACTGTATGTTAAGGGGGTAAAGTGTCACTTCACTTAAATAACAACAAAAACATTTTTCACGGAGCTTGCTGTCAGCTGTTTTCTTAGGGGCTGTATCTTCAGTAGAAAGTAGTTTCCATGAAAAATGTTCACAATGAGGTATATATGAATTATCCAGTGACATTGGGCCTCATGCAAGAATATTTTTGTATTCTTATCCTAAACCTCTCTTACTTTTTTTGTGAGGTTTGTTCGTGCAAGTGTTCCAAGTTGAATTCACAAAACCCTCCTAACAGCACAAACTTGTAAATTGCCTGTTTTAACTTGATGAATGCCACCTGTTCATGAGAAGGTGCCCATTTGTGAGATTTGGTCATTAGCATAATCCACACACCCACATTGCTATATAAGGCTACCTGTTCTGCTCCATTTGTGAGCCAAGTTTAATTCACAAAAATGTCTCCCAAGAGTCAAAAGAAGAACTTTACACAGTGGAGCTTGAAGTGCTGTTATCAGCAGAGGAAAAAAACAAAACAAATGTAACAAATTTAGCTGTGTCAGTTGTGATATCTGGGAACCAAAAGAGAAGAAAATATTACAAAAGCTGCCAACACTGTGTCATTGCAGAGCTGTAGGGTGACAGAAATAAAGAAGAATTGGTTTGACATTAAGTCAGCTGCCAAAAACGTCTTGCTAAAGCAAAGTGCCCAGAGCTTAGATGGGAGGTGGTCAAGGGGACAGTCCTCAGTTCCTTGACTTGCACGAAGACCCAGAGGCAGCTAGTGGAGTGTGAGAATTTTACTAGCTAGTGTTAAATTGTTGTAGCTGTAATGCCAAAATATTCATGCCAATACAACCTAAAAGCAAAAACTCAAAGCAAACTGGCAAACCACAATGCATCACACTGATCTGATAAACAGAATGTTAAGTTTTATTTTATTTGAGTTGATTTTGGTAACATATTGAAGCTCTAAATGCATCAAAACTAAAATTGTTGAATGCCACATTCACTTCTAAATCTCTTGTACGTGCAACTTAACAACACATCTGTTCATATGAGTGGTTATTGCATGACGCCCGTTGTTTCTGGAAAGACACGCTGGTATTGAATTTTTCACTGCTGTGAGCACTACAATAAAAACTGCATTCACTCCCATTCTGTTAGCGTGGATGCAGAAATCGCAGTGACAGATATCTCAAAAACCAGGATAAAAAAAAACAAAACTATCTGTATGAACATGGACACCAAGTGTGAAAATTTGGGTGAGCCGACGCTTTGAAGAGCTTTGAGTAAAAAGGTGTTTGCAGCATGCAGTTTGTTACACTCAGACGCATTCTGAACCTCCGCTGTGTGCCCCTTTGGCTGGGTGACATTAGAATTATGTCATATTGCATGGAAACTGACAGCGTTAGAATCAGCCTCTCAGTGAGTAACCTGTGATTAGCCGGGGAGCTTGTTTGCTTTGGGGTATTGCATATGTTATGGATGTTAAGTAAATTGGCAAACATCTAGGATGATATGAATAACCTGAATTTTCCACTAAACTTGGGAAATGAAATAACCCCCACTGTGCGGCTGATGAACAGCGTGCTCAGGCATCCTAATAAATACTTGCTCATAATTTCAACTCGCTCTCATGCTGAGAGAGGGCGACAGGGGCGGCAGGCGAGGTCTCGCTGCTTTGAATGGGGGCATGAGAATAAAACACCATGAACACCATGTGAGAGTTGGGTTAATTTATCGTCTGTGCTCTCAATTCAAAACTCAAACTCAAACTACAGTTAATAAAGTAATATTGCTTAATGTTTAATTAATTGATAGAACATTTTTTCTTTTTGAATATTTATATTTATGAGGAAACACACCAGCTGAAATGCGATTTGACCTCAACTGTAATGTGTGTCAAGAGTGAAATTACACCATAGTGAGAATAAAACAGAAAGTTATATGCTGTATGTCCTTTCAACAGCATCCACAAAGGGAGCAAAAGTGCCCATTGATCTTGAAAACACTGTCACCAAGGCCACAGGGAAATACGAGCCAATGCGCAATCCGCAGGGCCAACAATAGACAACTCGGAGGGATCAGGTGGGTGGGATGAAAGAAGGCAATATTACATTTTTTCCAGGTCATCAATAAAGAAAAAAACCCCACAAAATCATACGAGAGCTCATCCATGTGTCCATCCTCACACGTATGTACACAAACACACTCACAGTCTGCAGCTGGCAGCCTTAACTATACCCGAGATGACAGTGGCTAGGATCACAGAGAAGCAGGTAAGTGTCGGGTCAAGGGCGAGGCCATCATCACAGGGGGACTGGAGCTCAAGGCAGTAATCTAACACCATGTCTAATCGAAGCTTCAGACTCCATGACTTCACCCATCTGCATGGGGGGAAAGAAAAAACTCCACTTGGAATTATAAAACCTTCACCGGGCCGAGCTTCAAAAGCCAGACCTGCAAGCTCATGTCTTACAGGAGAACATTCCTCGCAGACCGACTTTAGAGGGATGGAGAGGCTGGAGACAAGACAGAATACCATGCTTTAAAAGATAACAAAACACGCTCACATATCAGGTTTTTAGTTATCTGCCAAAATCAAAGAGTTATACCCTGTAAATAGCTAAAAGCACTCTCCTTTAATCCCCCCCCAATAGAGAAACAAAACTAAATGATGGAGAAAATATCCTCTGTAGAATTACTCTGATGACTAACATGGATGGGAACATTGGGGCTTATTCATAATAAGGCTTATAGGTAATACCTTTCATCCAAGGCTCCTTTAAACAGCTGCTTCCTTTAATATTAACTGGATAATTGTGGGGTGATGTCAGATACATGTGCCTGAATTAACATATGATTAAACTGTGCATAATCAAACTGACATTGAAACCTATTTTTTTGGAATTCGAGCCAGTTAAGATTTTTTTGGGGGGTCTATTAAAAAAGCCTGGCAGTGAATTTATCATAGCTGGAGAAATTTATGAATAAGTCTTCAGCTGGTTGGGTGCCAACTGGCAAAAGTGGCTACTTTTCCATTGAAATGCCACAAGCACAGTCCATCACTTCCTTGGTGTTAATGGAAGACATTTTTTTTAGAGCCCTTCAATTATCATACTCCATGCTGTGCAATTAGAATTTTGCCTTTCTGCATTATTCGTTTGAGACAGAGACAAATGTACAGTAGATGTGAAGGCGGCCAAAATAAGCAGAGGTGGGGATGGACACGCTTGCCTGGCTGCTGCAGAGAATCTCCACAGTTAAAGTTTTCACTTCTCCAGTGAATTATCTCGACGTCCAGTGGATGGATTAGCACACAGTTTTGGTGCAGACAGTCATGGTTTCCAGACGATGAATCCTTTGACTTTGGTGATCCCATGACTTTCCCGGTAGCTCCGCCATGAAGCTTACATTTGAGGTTAAAATATTGGATAGATTGCCATGAAATTTGGTACAGACATTAATGTTCTCCTGGGGATGATTTGTAACTTTGGTGCTTTTCATCGAGCTCCATCATGAGGTCAAAATTTCAATTTGTCCAATACTTTGGTTTATGACCAAATACCTGAAAAACCCTCCGCCTCAGCTGTACTTTGTTTACTGATAAACAGCAAATGTTAACATGCTAACATACTAAACTAAGATGGTTAACATGGTAAACATTATACAGGCTAAACAGCAGCATTGTCATTGTTAGCATGCTGGCGTTAGCATTTACCTAGTACAGCCCCACAGAGCTGCTAGCATCAGTGTAGACTCTTAGTTTTGTTGTTACTCAATGGGTTTTCTAACTACTAAGCCACCCTGGCACCAGTCCAGCCTGATCACCCAAGTACAGGGGTCAAATGGACTTGAACGAGGCCTTTCAATTCTTCTGATTTACTACTTACAGAGATGACAGCATATTCCTCACCCCAGCCCTGCCAATGGCAACATGCACTCAAGACTTGGGCCATAATCTGCCATCATTAGCAATACAGCTAATTGCACAGGCGCTTTTTAATTGTGCTTGGTCATCAGGTTTTGATGGGACAAAGGCTAAAGGGAGTGAGGGGAGATGGAGGACTGAGATGTAGAACATAGAGAAAGGAAAGAGATGGACGTAGAGAAGAAAGCCAGATGGACAGAGAAAAAGAGAGCCCCCTCTTCTCTCAGCATATGTCCAGACACATGGGAACTTTTCTTCCTTTAGCTGCTGTCGAGGCTATTCTGCTGTCACACAATGACACCATAATTACAGAGCAAGGACCAAAGGAAGACAGCCACTGCCCACTTAGCCTCTACAGTGGGAAAATCAGCAAGCAGGGGCAATTATACAACTCCTGCTATGCGTCTGAGTTTAACCGTCTGTCTTTACATCCAATCTCCTCTGGATCTTTAGTGTGTTTTCCTTAAGATGGCAGACATTTTTCTCTCATGCCCTAAAGATTGCGGATATTTCCTCACATATGCACATCCAAGAAGAATGAAGTAATCCCCTTTCCTGCTGGAGGCTGCCAAATGTGTGATGGCGTTAAGATTTAATCACCAGTCTATAGACATGCCAAAGCCTTCTGAGCAATCAGTAGGAATGATATTTCTGTCATGTCGTTGCCCTGCTCAGAGGTAGAAGCCCTCAACGACATGTAATGCTTTTTTCTGCTGAGGAATGATAACATCTCCAGAGCTTTTATTAGTGCACCTACTGTGATTAGTGTTTGGCACTGTGCATGAATGGTTGATGTACGGCAGCCCTGGGCGATTATTATCCCTACCACATTCATCTCACCAAGACCATTGATTTGCAATTAGTCCAGGGGTGATGTTACACACTCAGGTCTCTCTTTTACAACCAGGTACAGTATCTTTTGTGTGCTGCGCTCAGCTATTGTTGTTGAGTCCCACTGTGTTGCCCCGGGCTCTAAGTCAGCGTGGATAAAGTATTCAGCAAGTGCGGTGTTGTCGACTTCCACCGTGATCCTCTGTGTATAAGTATGCAGGTGGAGTGGCGGTGTGTGTCTCCTCAGTCTCCCGCTCCTCCCCTTTCGTGAGGTACGCAGGCGGTTTTATCAAACCCTGACTGGGAAGACAGATGGCTTTGAATAGGGGAGCCTAATGTAAAAGTGTGTGGAGTATGGCGGAGTGGGAGATAAGCAGCAGCCAGCCATTTCTCTCTGGCTGTGTTGAGGTACAGGGCCTTAAATCACCTGTTATCTCCTGCAGCCTCAGCCAGACGCTAATGGTCATCACAGCGGGCTGAACCCGGCAGGCAGCAGCAGCAGGGGGAGGCAGGGTGGGGGCTGGAGCTGTGGACTCTTGTCTCCACCGCTGCTGCAGCAGGCAGCATAGTGGATGTTTCGGCAGCAACATTAGTCTTTGTGCTGTACAGTAGAGCAGACGTCCCGTCAACATGAAGCCCATTAGGTGACTGTAAAGTGTGACATCACTATCCAGGCAGAACTGTAGTATCAAAGACTGCATTTTAAAGGAATATTCTGGTTTCTTACAAATTGGGTCTTGTTTTCTGAGTTTTGGCTGTCATTTTGATAACATTTTACCCACTAAAGTAACTGAGATCTGGGAAAACAGCAGCATTGCGACAGCAAAGTCTAATGGGGCAAGAAACACGAGACATTCTGACAAATTGTGAATAAGCCCAGAGTTTAGCCAGGTTATCTAAACCAGGCACAACAGCTGTGGTGGCTAATTACAGAGAGTAATTGTTCACACTAGAAGATAAAGTTAGATAGGGGGTCTCTCATTAGTTGGTTTGTGGGTTCACATACACATTCACCAATCATGTAAGTATCTAATATCAAGTTAGAAAGTTAGAGAAAGAGACGGAAAGAAAAGAGAGCGCGTAAAAGAGAGAGAGAGTGGATGAGCATAAAAATGAAACAAAACAAAAAAAACTGAACCCTTATGTCATTGTGGTGAATTACTAAATACAAGCAAGACTCAAGTAGTGTTCTCACATAGATTTCATCTGCTAAATGCTGCAAGGTGGGGATGACAGACAGGTTACCTTGCATGCTGATGACCTACTGTACTTAAAAATCTGTGTTTTGTTGTTGGAGGCGTAACAGGGAGTGATGAGGAAAAGTGCAGCACAGACAGGCCGCCTCAAGTTAAAGTTAATTACCACAAAAAATGATTTTCCCGTAATGGCGTATGACATTATATAATTAGTATTCAGGGTTTTTTTGCCCAATCATATTGTTTCCTTGCGGCCCAGTAGCATATGATCCACAGTCCGGTACGTGTCCGTGGCCTGGGGATTGATAACCTCTTATCTGAACCACTTTATTTAATGGTAAAACCAAACATTAACGGTAATAATCCCTCATGGCACAGGATAACCGCGTGTGCACGCAACTATGGTAAGTACAGTTGGTCTGTAAACTGTGATGGATGTTTACTACGTACAGTTTGAGGAATAATTTCACAGTTTTCCTTCATTATCTCTTCCAAAAAAGTTTGAACTTGTGGTTCGTTTACAGGCCATGACGACTCACAGTGTTTTCTCACTATGAGCAGTGGGGTCTCAAAGTTAGAAATGTTTTTTTTCCCCATTAGAGATTTCTTAATTTCTCTTTTCCCTCTGTGCTTTTCTCGCTGGTTTGAAGTAGGCGTCCTTTCGTGCACCAATCACAGTCCTGATGAAGCAGATAATCTGAGTTTTGACTGTTGAACTTGTGATAAATAATAACTAAGGACGTTTTTTAACTTAATTTCTGTTTAGTCACGAATACTTAATGTTATAGAGAAATAGATTCCTGGATAAAACCTGGATAATTATGTGACTGCTCATGTTTCTTGCCCTGTCAGACGCATTCCCAGATCTCAACAATTACTGATAGGAAGATAAGAAACATGAAATAAGACGTTTGTTTTGTAATAAACCACCATCCTCCTTTAAAACATCATTATATGCTTTCACAATATTATATTCACTGCCATCATTACCATGCATTAATATGCATTATTATGACATCACTGTAGCAGTGCTAATAACACGCTTGGTCTTCATCGGGCTGGTAATACAAAGCGCTTTGTCTGTTTTACAACAAAGGAAGCTACAGAGAGTTGAGTGACTGCGGCTCCATTATCTGTGCGACATCACAGAGCTCTCAGACCAGCTGTGTTCTTCATGAAACTGTCAACAGCTCCACTGTTGTTACATGCAACTCATGAAATTGTCGTCAAGCATGTTCTGCTGACATTTCTGACAAAAATCAGCACACTGCTCTCGACCCGAAAAGAATGTTTGCACTAATAATTAGTTACTTAAAATGTGTTTTAACCTTTTATCACCTACTGTTATGCTTGATGATAGCAATATGTAGATCTTTTACAGACTGCCAGTGCTATGTTACATGAATATGAACATGTAATATATGCATAGATAGATTAGACTCCCATCTTTTCTGTCTTTTAGTAAAAATGATCTAGGCTAAATGCATGGCACAGTATACAACTGAAAGCTTAAAAATATAGTGCCTGCAAGCAAAGAAGTCTGACAAAATAAATCCTTGAAAACCTTATGTCAAACAATCAAAATTAATCAAATTAGTTTTAATTCGGGCAGACCTCCACCTCCAAAAGGAGAATGGACTGGCTGTGTGAAGCAAATAAAAAAATACACATTTTTTATTTTATTTATAAAGAATAAACATAAAAAAAAAAAGATGTGGTGATGTGGTAGCTAAATGTTTTTGTAGAGTTTGAAGAGGCACCTGTTATCCCAGTAACAATGTAGTCCTCCGGTGTGTCAGCACTCCATTAGAAACACTGATTTACTGGATTCGCAGCAGGGACCTCAGATAAGTACAGTACGTGTGCCAGACAAAACGCCTTTGTTCCTCTGAGTGATGATGTACTCCTCACCGGCTTAAGTTGGCCCCGCTCTGTGCCAAGAATCAGGTTTATAGAATCAGGTTTATAGTGAGTCGAGATAACAGGTGGGATTAAAAATACAGAGCTAATAAAAGCCCAAACTGCCGATTGCCGAGTTGATTTAAGGTGAAGAGGAGAAAGATTGACACCCTACAATCTTCTCTGCCTTGTGTAACCTGCCAGTTTCTTGTTCGAGTTCCTCCCCTCAGCTTTGATGTGGGCCAGGTACCGTAGGGCAGACTTCACTTGTTACTGCTGCGCCAACAGAGTACTGATTGGAGCCGGCCAGGACTACAATAATCATTTCCATTTCCTCTCCCCTTTTTCATGAGTCAGTCAGAATTAATTCGGCTGCCCTTTACAAGATTAGAATTCCACAAGGCAGCGGCGTACCCACTTATCTCTATATAATATGAATTCTATCAGAGTTACACGGCCACATTGAAATCTTGGTCCGTGTTCTTGGAGCATTAAAGGACAGGTTCACAATTTTTCAAGTTGGTCTTAAAGCAGCACGGACATACCCATATGTACATTGAAAGAGTTATTGGTCACTGTGATTGTTCCTCCTCACCATACTGGCCTTGAAGCGATTCCTTCCTAAGGCGATTCCAGTGTAAGAGATTGGGGGACAAAACCCAAACATCCTATCTACTAATGGCATTGTCAGTCGGCCCACCACCTTGGTCCAGAGTGAAATATCTTACCAACTATTAGATGGATTGCTATGAAATTTGCTACAAATATTCAAGGTCCCTAGAGGATAACTTCTAATCACTTTGGTGATCCCCTGACTTTTCATCTAGTGCTGCCATCAGGTCAAAATTCCAATTTGTTCAATAGTTTAGTTTATGACCAAATACCTGCAAAATGAAGGACGTTCCCATCAGCCTCAGCTGTACTTTGTGTTTAATGTTTATTAGCAAATGTTAGCATGCTAACACGCTAGATGCTGAACCTAGTAATTATTACCTGCTAAACATCAGCATGTTGGAAGTGTGCCTGTGTTAGCATGCTGATGTTATCATTTAGCTCACTGTGCGCAAGTACAGCCTCACGGAGCCACTAGAATGAATGTAGACTCTTACTTTTGTTAGTACAAAATCCCTCCACTGCAGCTCAGCAAGGAAGCACTGTCTGGGGAAACAAAAACAAGGAATTTTGCATAAAACAAGGACTGTGGATTTTTGTCTTACATTGTAATCCCTTTAGAAGGAGATCGCTTCATGACCAGTATGGAGAGAAGGAAGCAACCAATAACTCTTTTTATGTACCTATGACTGCAGTATTGCAGCATAAGACAGAAAAAAATGTGACTCTATCCTTTAAAGCAAGGCTGTGAGGAAAATCTAACCTGTTGACACATGCGTTTGGAAATGGACAAGGCCCTCAGATGGTTTCCCTTTCAAGACAATATGGGAGGCCCGCAAACAGCCTCACTGTGCTCTCAACGAGCTCCGGAACAATTAGACCACAAATGCAGAGAAAGAAACCAGCCTGCTAAAAACCTGAATGCTCTCCATCAGAAGCAGAGTCCAATTAACAGAATAATTAACTGAACTAACGTCTCTCTTAAACGACTGTTACAGGCCACTGTGACAGCTACGAGTGTATTTTAATTAAAGTGCCCTCCAGTTAGCGTGTGCGTTTATAAAGCCCACGAGGGACCCTTTCCCAGGGAAAAGAGATGTTCAATGAACTGCTATGCGCTGCATGTGCGTTGTGAGCGCTTTGTCAACGTGGGCTAAATTGGTTGCGGATTGTTGTCAGGCGGGGGGGGGGGGGAAGCAATAAAACTATTACTCTCCCCCTTGCACACACCAAAAAGCTCATCTCCGCTACTAGTGCTGCGGCTTTCCTTATGGGTGTCCAATGAAGCATGCTGATCAGCGTTGAAATTAAAGAGGGATCTGTAATGAAAGTCCCAGAGCCCCCTCAGTAAGAAAGTAACAAGACAGCTCATAAATAAGACACAGAGAACGAGATCATAAACTATTTAGACATGCAGGAAGTAGGAAGTAGGACACCAGACATGAGCAGGAAGTGTTCTGGTGCTTCAATGACGTACCTGCGTTGTGGCTCCACGAGGATAGATGTTTGGTATTTGGGGCAGAAATATCATGTAGCTGTCACAAGACATATTTAAATGAAGGACGGTAATGTCTCTGTTGAAGGTACTGATCTTGCTCTTCAGTTTGAAATGTAAATCAAAGGCAGAGTTAAGAGTTTTTCCTCTGAAATGACTAGAATATGGATTCACACTCTTGCTGAATGATTTATAAAACAAACCACTGGTACTTCTTGAAGGTAGGAGGTATGGCTCTAATCCTGAGATGCCAAAATGATATCAATTTTAGAAGCAGGGTCCTCCTTTTTATGGAGATATCAAAAGATGAACTTAAGGTAATTACTTTTACTCTTCAAAAATAGATGGAAACCCTTCAGGAAATGAACTCTTAAGACATAAAAAAGCCTCGATTCTCAGTTTGGAATGTGTGTAATGTAGTTGAAGCATGTGCAGCCTGATTGAACGAGCAGGTGTCGCCCGTTAAGAGACGGGGGAGCAGATGGTGAACAGAATCAGAAAGTAAAAGAAAAAAAAAAAAGCTGCGTTGGTTTCTCAAGTTTATTTGATCTGTGGTTATCAAAGACAATGCCCAAGAACATAAGTTATGAAAAAAAAAAGCCTTCATGATGGGGACTCTGAGTTTGATATGACATAGCATTATCATTTTTAAACATAGGCATATTTTTCCTCATTTACTTTAAAACAGCAATGTTAAAGTAAAAAAACAAACAAACAAACAGATGGACAGAAGAGACGGCAGAGATGCCGAAAAGGACATTATCTCAGTGGAGTGCTTCTTTTTGTGAGCCTCGGGACGGCTCCTGTGTCTGTGTGTGTGCGTGCACCATGAGTTCACCATACTCCACATAATCTTACC
The DNA here is from genome assembly GCA_008360985.2 of Macquaria ambigua. Lineage (NCBI taxonomy): Eukaryota > Metazoa > Chordata > Actinopteri > Centrarchiformes > Percichthyidae > Macquaria > Macquaria ambigua. The sequence goes on along the minus strand of VMKM01000233.1, from coordinate 116,647 downwards.
ATTGTTCACTAGAGGTGAACCAGCGGAGTGACTGGAGTTCACCATTGTTCCAAGTGCTGGGGGCTGAGGACAGTCCCCACTGTCACCGCCAGTCTCCCGCTGGCCACACAAACACTATTCAGTCAGGAGGAAAGCCGGAAATAAAAACACACACTGCTCACCAATAACCAGGCACCAGGTCGTGACATGGCCCCTTAGACTTAAACAGCACACACAGGCACACTTGATCACACACACACACACACACACACACATCCATCCACACACGCACACACACACACTGTACAGTATACAATGCACAAGTCCCATACACACAAAATTAAGACCGTTTTTTAAAAACACTCGATAAAAGCACAATATGGTATTATAAAATTATTTGCACATGTAGAGACGAGATGGAGGAAGCACAGTGAGTGGAGCAGGAGGAGGGAGGGGACGGGGGGGTGGGGGGCAGCGGTGAGCATGGCGAGAAGAGGATACAGTACATTCAGTAAACAAAAAATAAACAGGAGAAAAAGAAAAAAAAGGCAAGATTTGAATCAAAAACCACTGAAAAGAATTAAATAAAAATCAAAATACGTTTTTTTCCAGTTTGTCATTTTTTTCTTTTTCTTTCAGTCATTGATTCGAAGCTAACTCTGGGGCGTGCCAGTCTTACAGTAGTCCCAGTCTTGTCTCCGGAGAGCAAGCTCGGTCAGTTGTGTAGATTTTAATTGTTTTCTTGCTTTATTTAAAATCAATGTTCAACGTCTACATCTCTACAGTCCCAACGTCAAAGCATCGGGCGGGGGAGTAGTGGTAGGGTGCAAGTCTTCCATGACCTGACATATGCACAGGCATTTACACAAGTGCACACACACACACATTCGCTCACACATACATACACACACACGCGTGCACTCTCACATAAACACACAGAGTGCATTCTCATTCCTATCACCCCTGGGTACAGGCTTTTTCTTTTCTTCTCAGCTTAGTGCACTGAGTACGCCTCTCTCTTCTGTACAAAAGCAACCTCCTTCTCTGGAATCGGAGTCTGCGTGTTTCTCCTCACTCCTTCTCTTCTTTTATTTTTTTCATTTCTTCTTTTACTTCTTTTGAGAGTTGAGCAGTTTATCTGCCTCGGGGTACGTCGGGTACTTCACGGTCTCGATTTTCTCTTTGACCTTGTAGGAAGGGTAGAGGCCAGTGCGGCCCAGTTTGCGGTTGATGCCTTTGGAGTATCCGTCCCAGTGGTTGCCGGCCACGCCGATCACGTCGCCGGGCTCCAGGGGAATGTCCTCGCTGTTGCGCGGCTGGTGGGGGTAGATGGCGATCTGGTTGTGGGCGTTTTGACCTCCAAAATAGTAGATGTCATCCAGGGAGTAGAAGAAAGAGGAGGCGTCTGGGTGCAGCATCTGCATAATCTCATAGGCCACACGGCAGACCTGAGACAGAAACAGAACTAGGGATTAGTTTCATACTTAGATCTATAAATGTACATAAATGTATTTGTTTTGATAACAAAGCTGTAGAGGCAAGAGAACGCGCTGGCAGAGGGACAAAAAGACTTCTCACTGTAAGACATATACATTTCGTTTCAGTCCGGGTAAAAAAAAGGGAGAAAATGTGCTAAGCGACTCATTCCAGTCAGATCCTTGAAGTGGAGTAATAAGCCCAGAGTGTGAAGAGGAATTATGTGGCTCACACATTATTTTGAGGGCTGGCAGGAAGCCTGTCCACTCCGTGTTATAGTCAGAATACTGGATGACAAATACCATTGTAATGTCAAGACCCTAATAAATGGGTTAATTGTTTCTATGCTTTGAAACGTGAGTAAAAATGGGACAATGAGGTTGTTGACAAACGCATGATTGCGATTATCAAAGTGGTTCTGGTTTTGCCTTGTGACAAACTGGAAACATCAAGTGATAGTTGTCTCTCTGTCATATTTCTAACAGACCATTTCAACTCAAAAGCTTTTATCAGTTTGACCTGATTTTGTTTTCTAAAGCCCTGTTCATAATTCAGAATATAATTAAGGTATTTGTTTGGTTTTATGTGATCGATTTGTATCTCTGTTACTTGGTTATTGCTATTCTTCTTCATACTTGCATACATTATTGTTAATTCAACAACAAAAACAAAACAACTTTCAGCTTGAAAGTCAATTATTTATCTCAGTAACAGCAGTTTGACAAAAAAAAAAAGAAAAATCTAAGCATAGAGTCCACTTACTGGAAAAAAAGAGCTTTCTGCCACATCTGGTGACCTTCATGAGCGAATGGAGTTAGCTCAGTTGTCATGGAAATGGGAAAATTGTTATCACGTGATCTAAACATGGACGTCAACTGAACCATCTCCATGACAACCGAGCAAACTCCATCCGCTGATGAAGGCCATGTGATGTGGCTGAACGCTCCAGAACATGTCCAGTAAGTGGACCCGGTCTTAAGAGTTTAATAATTTAGTTTTAACTGTAATTTATGTGTATTCAGTAGCATGTTAGGGAAGTCTTATGGGAATCATTATATACCAATGTAAATCTATTTAACAACACATGCCCCAGCAACAACAAAAATAGCGTTTTATATATACAGACATTATTTTTATTCCACTTGTCTACTAGCAAGTGCACATCAAAATTCAGCTCAGCTCTCCAACTGCTTTCATCCCAACCTTCAGTTTCATGTGAAAACACATCAAAATGCAATTTCATGCCATCTCCAAACGTGGACTGAAGAGAGTGGACTGACCTGTGAGGAGAAGGTGCAGACCAGGAAGTCAGTCTGAGACAGGAAGTGGATGTCCAGGATGACTCCTCTCAGCGAGTTCTCGGTGTAGCGGTTGTGAAGTCCTGCCGACCACGAGATGGAGTTATCACTGATGAACTCATAGTCTGGATACCTGGAGGGGTCAACGAGGCACTTATGGATACATATGGATAAAAACAAACTCTCACATACCCATTGGACAGGCTAACAATGGACATTAACACACAACACACACTCCTGGACACTGACTTGGTCTTGGCTTCCTGCAGCAGGGAGGGATCGTCTGTGGCCAGGTAGACTCGTTTCTTGTCGACGTGGACACGTCTGGCCAGATGTTGGAACTGCTCCTCCACATGCAGCATGTACTCCTCTATGGGGTGGAAGGCCGCCTCCGTCCCCACTTTATCTGTCCTTCTCACATGGACTCTACAGAAAGACAAACAGGGACACAGACAAGGTTACAGACTAGTACTGCATCTTACAACTACTGTGAATGACTATCTTTTCATTCTATTTCTGTATTTTTGTTGGGTTTCATATAATTTCTGATAAAGTTGCTGTTGATTTTTGGACATTTGCACTCTGAGCTAGTAGGGAGTATTAACACAGTTATGGTTGTGGCCCTCATGCCCTCACGATTACGTGTGTAATATAATGCACCTGTGCATTTAGTGGCGAGAGAACAATGGGTCTTGCAAACTTAAACACAATTTCAAGGTAATGAAAATTCATGAAGTGCAAGACTTGCTGCTACATTTCAAACTTCAAGAAGGCTGTGACAGTTGGCAAGCCGAGCTGCCAAACTTTGACAATTTGTTCCCAGTTAGGCACCAAAAAACATTATCCTCATACAGATACCTTGTTAAAGTTTCCATAAAGAAACTGAACAACAACTGGTAGCTTCAGTCTCACACCTGGGGTATTGTTAGTGCTAGCAGTCACGAAATGAAGGATAATTTCCATTTAACATTTTTCCATCATGATAGACAGAGGCCTTACACTTGTTCCACCAAGCATCCTCCATTTGGGCTGCAAGCACGTCCTGTTTTACACCATGAAGCAATGTTTGTGCTGTAAAGCAAAAGAGCTTCAGATCCACCAGCGTACTTCTAAGTGTAAGCTGCTTTAATGCTGAGTCATGCAAAATTACAGACACATTCAGCAAAGAGCGCTTAGACAAAATAAAAAACTTTTTCTCAGACACACAGGATTTGCAAATGCTTGCATTGTTCTATTGTATATACTATTATATATTGTCACGTGCATAACAAGAAGAGGCGTTTTGGAGGCTGTCCTAAAGCATTGTATTAAAGAGTGGATGATCTACAAATGAGTCATAATTAGGGAAAACAAGGTGAAGGAAAATCACTGACTGCAGATAAATCAATAACAACACTGAGGACCTTACTGTTGATGTGCTTGTATGCATTTTATTTAGTAAGTTTTTTATTCTTATTGAGAGAACCTGGTTTTAACTCTACAGTCTGTTTTTTTCATTGACGTGTATTCATGTGTTGTGTAACATTTTAAAATACTTCTTCACAAGAGAAATTCTTTTCCTGCCAAAATAAAATCAGTAAAAGAAACGGCACTTCAACTTGAATGGCATATTTGGGGAATCTTTCCATTGTTAGTATGAAGGCAAAAAAAAAAAATAAATAAATAAAAAAATGATGGGACAAAAGACAAAGAAAAAAAAGGAAAAAGAAAAGGCAAACGGTGACAGAGAGGAAGCTTAAGAAATGGAGTGAGTCAGAAAGATGGCCAGACAGACAAATAACCAACACAACTGTATTGCTTTTTTCAGTGTCCTTGTCATCGCTTCCACTAAGCAAGGACAAAGAGAGAGTGCAGTCACTGGCTGTACATATGAGAAAAAGAGCACAGCTTGTAAACAGAAGAAAGGATGGACGAGAAAGGAAATATTTCCTCTCCTGACACAGAAGCATCTCTCAAACTGGTGGACGCTGAAACACAATTTTATTCCATCCAAAACTATTCAATTACAATACTACCCAGCCACAGCGGCATTGTGACTTCTGGCCCTGTGGAGCAAATTAAAATTAAAAATCTATGACCTTCACTTATTCAGGCTTCGTACAGCTTTTTAAGAGTAAAATTCAAGCACATTTAAAGCACTTTCAAGGTACCTGAACCAAGAATTTCCAGACTCTCGAAGCCTTTATCATCACATCTAAATAGTTACTATAAATGCCAGGAGACAACAAACAAATATGACGACGGGATCGTTTCATTTCAAATATTAAGAGAAGTTTGTTTTTCATGAGTGACTGTGTCGATGATGAAACACCAGATTATGTTGAAAATCAAGCATTTTTCAAGGAGTATTTCTGAATTCAAGCATATTCCTAACCTTGAAAACATAACGGTTAAAATTGAGCATTTTCCAAACTTTCAAGACTTTGTACGAACCCTGCTTATTGAGGGAAACTTGAGTGAACATGCAGGGTGCCCATTCTCCACATTCACATAGTTCCATCTGGGAGCGGCCCAGTACAACCAGCTGTCTACTGCTGACCAAGGAGCAGCTCCACTGGAACATACGGGGTCAGGAGCCTTTTTAAGGACACTTTGGTGAAGAATATTAGTCTTTTACTTCCCCCTATTCAGGATTTCCCAGTTGCTTTAGGGTTTCAAACAGCGTCTCTAACCTCAAGGCTGCTTCTAACTCTTTTGGGAGAATGAGGTAGAAAAAGTTAAAAAAAAAAAGAAAGAGTCAGAGGTTCAGAGAAAGAGAATAAACAGGCTGTACCTAATTTTTACCACTTGCCGGTATGCAATCAGTGACTATTGGGGATGCTTGCCGGAGAAATAGACCCTTTATTTATGTGACAAATGAAACCCAAAGAATGGAGTGTGAACGAGTGGGTGGAAGGGGTGTCAGTCTTTCATTCGGTCTGTGTTTCTCTGATCAGACAGGGGTCTTGACTCCAGGCTTTTCCATCCTTTGTCAGGGTCCCTCTCTCCTGTTCCATTGCTTCTTTCATGTCTACTGTTTTTTGTTCCTGTGAACTCTCTTTTTGTCTTTTCCCTCTCCGTCAGAGCAGCAGAGGCCGCACTGAGGCATTACTTAGCTCTTAGCCATCTCCTCCCTCTCTCGGCCCCCCTAGCACTCTCCCACACTACCTCTACAATAATTCAATTCATTTCTGTCTATTCATACAGTACTGGCAAGGCAGGGCAATCCTCATGGTGGGCGTAAAAGCATACATTAAAGACATTAAACACACCCACACTAGACACAGCAAGTGCTGATTCTGGCAGATTGTGACAATAACATATAGACCAAATAGATTATTTTGTTTGACAATGAACTCAGTGCTCTGGATGCCCATCAGCTGCCTATGAAGAAGAATACAGCAACTCTGGGCTACTTGGCTTTCGAATTGTAGCTGTCATTAGCATTTAAATATTTAGATAACAGCTAACACCATATTACATCTACACTTTCTGTAGAATCACTGCTTATGCAACATGTACTTTGACATCAAAACATGTCAAAGATTTACCTTTACTGTTCACAGTTACAGATGGGTGACAATAAGGTGTTGGGCCACGATGAGCCTCCACAACAGCTCCAATGCTCTTAGCCTAGATTGTACAAGTCTGTGGAAGTCTACTGGAGGGATGAACACCAGTCTTCTAGAAGATATTTGGGGTTTTGATGATGAGCAGTTGTCACACTAGGTTTTCCTTTAGTTTGTCACTCGTAGATGACAAACTCAAACTTGTTCTCCAGTTGTGTGACACACTATCATGTAAATTAAATTTAGTAGAAGTAGTACAATTTTAAGTTAAAGCTACACTAATCAGTATTTTATAGTATGTGAAAGGGATCGCTCGTAGTGTTGAAGAATTATCATTGACTCTGCACTTTACTGTTTTGGTTCACTCTCACCGCTCTCATTCATGTCATTTCCACATGCAGCAGGCAGCTGTTTTCACCAAACAAAAAGCTCTAAAATCGCACTCTATGTTGTCTATGTAGATGGTGAACATACTAGAGCATTTAGCAGCTAGCAGCCAGATATTTTCCTCAGGAGTGGATGGAGACCAAAACAAAGCTATAAGGAGAGTAGATACTGTACTTGCATTTATCATGTGTCCGGAAAAATGACTTGAAATGAATGATAATGTTACTCTGCTAACTGTTTGCTAACAAGTTCATCATATCAACCTAAAAGGTCAATGTTGTGTTTACAGCTCGTTAATGCAACCTTAAATTTTCAGAACAATACAACTGAAGCATACTTTATTACTAAGGTACCATTTCGCAAATAACACTCATCATTTACGGATTTTGATCAAAACGTTTCTGGATTTTACGTAAAGTAGTCAACATTTTTTTTGTCCCCATATTTGTTCTGTTTCCTGCTGCAGGAAGATGTCAACTATTGTAGTTTTCTACTTTATTGTAAATTACGCTCTCTTGCAATGAGCAACAGCTCAGAAAAATCTTATATTAATTGAAAGTGAGTTAACAAATGGTGAAAATGCAAATTAGTTAGTATATTAGAAGCCTTACTCATACAGAATAGACCTGACACAAGATATTATAAAAGATCTATACAGTCAATCCACCTCTTGGTTACCACATTGAGATGGCAATAACGCTGCTCTGGTATCTGCAATAGAAGCAGTAACCCTACTTTCTCTCTCTCTCTGACTATCATTACTACAATTAGGAAGCATTAAATGGTGGCAGGATGGAGCTGTGCTGATAGCTGCTTTTAGTCGGTGGCTTCCAGCCTTCCTGCAGCTCACGTCCTAAGGGAGCAGCAGGGAGAGTGGTGGTGGTGAGGCGTGGGGGGTCGTCTGGCGGTTGTTGGGTGCTCTGGGGACAAGCTGCCTTTCTACCCCTCTTGGTACTCTCTCCATCAACCCCTGCATCTCCCCCTGCTGCCGCCCTCTCGCCTTTCTCTTGCACTGACACTACGAATCTCTTTCAACCCCATTTTTACATCTCACATTCACCCCCTTCTTCACTTTTCCATACACACACACACACACACACACACACACACATATCGCCTTCCCACACAGTGCTGATAGAAGCGCAGAAGCACTTTGTTGCAACATCAGTGCAGAGTGGAATGGATGTATAAAGAGCTGAGGAGGGAAGGGGAAAAGAGGGATAAAAACTTTGTTCTACCCAGCACATTTTCAATAACCCTTTCCCCAGTGATATGGAGGGAGAAAAGGGTGGGATATATGAGTGTATGGGGGGGGGGGCAAGTGAATTGTGGGTAGGGATGTGCATCCGGGGAACGTGAGGGAGTGTGAAATATCAAAATTTGAAAAATCTTGAAGCAGGATGAACAAATGAAGAAGGAGCAACAATCACAAATGAGAGGGTGTGAAAGGACGGGGAGATTGAAAAAGTTGGGATGAGTCAAAGAAAAATTTAAAAAAGAAAAAAAAGGGGGGAGGAGAGTCAAAGAGGGATTGGAGAAAGAGACGGCAGCTGCTGGGGTGATAAAAGGCAGAGAAGGTGAAAACCAAAGAGAAGAGCGTCTGAGAAAAGACAGAGAAAACGAGAGAGAGAGTAACAAGAGGGAGTGAGAACTAAGCAAAGCAGGACAGGAAAAGTGAGGAAGAACGGCAACGATCGCTTGCAGCGAAATGTTAAGAAGAAGGTGAGAAAAAGAGGAGTTATGAAGGGCGAGAAGCTGGCACAGAGACTATGAACACATGGATGTGAGAGATATGAAGGGGATGACAGAACTAAACCAGGCTGACTTCACAAACTATTAGAATATAACTCTTAGCGTTTGTTTTAAACTACTTCCTTTACCAGGCGGGTGGAGTCAGCCTCATGGGACGGTGCAGAAACTTTAGACAATCTCAGCAAAGTACCTAAAAGTCATTTCACATACTTTCCCATGACTGACTGCTTACCAGCCATTATGTGCATTGTCCTAATATGGTAAATCCCCTCCCCTCTGATAGACCAAGTAGGTTAAAACAACTGAGGAAAATTATTTGCAAAGTCCTATTTGATCCAGGTTTGAAATGCTGCTCAAAGACGGCCGGAATTATTTATGAGTCAAGAGAGGCTGGCAGACAGCACATGAATGTTCGTTGACTGAGCGCCTGACAGGAATACGGAGAAAAATAAACGAGTAAATAAACAGCTAAACGTGTGCAACCCATTTCTTAGAAGCTGCTATCAAAAGTGGCTTACAGTATTGTGACTCCAAACATTCCCACAAGGGGTGGTCCTCACAGGAACGGAGCACCTCACTCTGATGAATACGTTTCCAATTATGCTGTACTGGACCATAAGAAGTCCCAAGTCAGTTTCAAGCTGTGAAAGCAGAATCTCCGGAGACAGCACAGTGCTAAGTAGTCACAATCAAAGCAGAGACGATATCAGAGACTGAAATCAGACCTAATAATGGCATATTTGGAACGGTTGGTACCGTCTCATCTTCCCCATTTATGCCAAGTTTCATGAAAAGTTCTCAGATATTAGGACACTGAGGTGCATCCTGTCTGCAGTGCGGAAGAGCGCTTCCATGTGGATTGTTAAAAGATATTATTATTCTGTATTTTTAGACACGCTAGCGCCATGGCTCACAATATTGGTCGGTCAGTTGTCTCCACCAATTCATTTTGGTCCGGACTGAAATATCTCAGCAAATATTGGATGGACTGTCATGCAATTTTGTACATCCATGTTACCCAGAGGATGAAGCCTACTGACTTTGGTGATCCCTTGACTAGTAATTTCCCAAAACAGCTGGACACTGTAGCTTTCAGTGAACATTATTCAAATAGGAGTAAATAGTGCATTAGTTGGGACTGTAAACTACTAAACTATTCCTTGTAATGAACATGTCATTCTGTGGAACAGTGTTGCTCATTTATGTGTTTTTAATAGCTGTTGGACAACAATTGAGGTCTATGGCACAGAGGAATAAGCTATATCAGGCTTTAGCCACACAGACAATAATTGTTAGAAGGATATATTCATTTTTTTGGGGGGGGACTTTTCATGGGATTTTTGGACAATAGACAAATAAAAATATAGAATATAGAAAGCCTTATCCTTTAATTAACAAAGACTACTGAAGATAAAGGAAAAGCTGCCAGGCTATTCATTTTTAATTCGGTCATTAACTGTGTTATAAGCTTCTCTTCCCTTGTCTTGTTTGGTTTTACTGAATTTAAAATCAGTCAGCTATTTATTCAGTATTCAGTTATTTAACTGCTTTAACAACAATATCCGATCAGGATTTGGTATCAGCAGCTCCTCAGTATTAAATGACTTGAATTGGACTAGAGACTAAAAAACCTCATGGGGACATTAATGCATATAACAAGGCAGAATCAGACATATCACACCGCCACTATTAGAAAAAACAGAGTGATGAAATTTCTTTAAGCAAGTTAATTTTCATGAATATGAGCTGTAGAAGTGTAAAGCAGTGAAGTAATGAAAAAGAAAAAGCCTGCTAAGGATAAATAAAAGGTAGAAAATTAAGCAAACAAAACACTACCATGAAATTAAGTTACTTTTAATACTATTGTATTAACCTCATATTAACCTCACCCAACCACAGCCCTTACGGCTATGTCTTTGTTTTCTTCTTCCTATGCCTTCTGTTTGCTTTGATTGTGAAGCACTTTGTAAACGTAATTGCAGAGATATGCTATAGAAACAAAGTAATTATTACTGAAGTGTTTATAACCACAGAAAAAGGAGAAGACAAAGGCACATACGCTGAGAAGTGATGGCTGAGTGTCCTTACCCGATGATGGGGTGTTTGAAGCCCAGCTTGGCGGTGGTCTGCTGGATCTCCTTCTCCAGCCACGCCTGCGGGCGCACCAGGTACTTTACAAACTGCGACACCCACCAGACGGAGGGGTCGCCGTGCAGACGATGCAGGCGTGGGGCCAGGTCCTCAGGGATCGCCAGGGGCAGGTAGGGGGGCCGAGGGTGGAGACTGTCCACTATAGGCAACTCCACAACCTGGACGTCCTTATCATGGGCCTCTCCTGGATGGTCCAAAGAGGAGCATGTTGAGTATAAGACACTTTACACTTATTCAACATTTTTGACAGCACAGCTCAAGTTTATCAACTAATGATTATGTTTATTATCGTTAATGCAAACATTATTTTTGTCTATTCATCAATTGTTTAGTCTATAAGACGTCAGAAACTAGTTAAAAATGCTCATCAAAGTTTCCCAGAGCCCAAAGTAATGACTTCTAATTGCTTGTTTTGTTTGACCAACAGTCCAAAACCCAAAGATATTCCATTTACAGTGATACAATAAAGAGAAAAGCAGCAAATGCTCACATTTCAATCCATTAGCTATACCCGCTCAGGTACTGGTGAGGCATGAAATATGATCCAGGAAGGAAAGTAATATATCCTTGATTTTGAATGTTTATCAGACGTGAAGACACTGCACAGTTGTTTATAATACTCTGAGACAGGATTTTACAACTGTGGAAAGTTATTGTGGCGGCAAGCAAGGTAAACAGTACAAATACGCTATTCATGTTACAAAGGTCTACCAGGAATCATGTGCCTGCACCAGCCAACGCAACGCCTCGCCAGATGACGTTGCATTGTGGTGCAGCAAAAGTTGAGACAGGTTCAGTTTTTTTGCCAGAGCCCTCTGCGTTGGCACCCCTGCTACGTCGCCGGACTGGCCTCATTCAAATGAATAAGACGGCTGCAAGGGCTAAAGTTGGTCGCAACGTGGCCAAATCAAGGTTCTAAGGACAGAGGGTGTGGTATGATGTATAGATTGCAAAGCCCTTTGAGGCACATTTGTGATTTTCGGCTATGTAAATAAAATGTACTTGAATTGACTGACCTGTGTCTAAACCCTGTGTCAGTAACAGGTTGTCTGTAGGATCTGTAGGAGCCATGGACCCATTTGACTCATTTTTAGTTCTGATGGAAATCAGATTTAACTTTCATAACCTTTTTCCCCTCTTCTCTCTCTTTTTTTTTTAAGTATATGGAGTTTGGAGACATCAGCAGTTTGTCAGCATACTTTCTGCCCAATCTGTGAGATCTGTCAAATAACTGATAAAACTGACTAACATCTAGGTTTACTGAGCCTCTCATTGTCTTTTTTATTTACTGAAATAACTACTATACATAATGTTACTCTGTCAAAAATGTAAAATAAATATTATGTTGTGACGCAGTGAGATATTTCAGCATTATTCCTCAGCCCTATTATATTCATTCCTGTTCTGTTTCCCACATGAATCCAAATCCCCCAAACCCTGTGAGTCCAACTTTCGTGATTGACATCTGCTCTTTGCCTGTCCTTGCTTAAAGGCCAAGGTAAGCTCCTTTCTATCAAGGCTGTGTAGGGCCAGGGGCTGATGCAAGGACCTGGATAGGAGGGGTTTGGGGGGGTGGGGGTGGGGGTGGGGGGCTGGTGGTCTGGCATTGGCCCCCACAGGCTGGGTCTTGCTTGGCAGAAGCCCTGGGCAGAGGGTTGAGCAGATTACGAAGGTCACCTCTCTGGGCGGCAGAAAGCCCCCGTGAACTGTCAGACCTCCGTACACATCAAGGCCAACTGTTCACACAAAGACACATGCATACATGTGCATGATGCACACCTGCATGCGTGAACAAAGGTGTAAAACACACGCACACACACACACACACACACACACACGCATGCAAACACACACCCACATAAATGTACATGGAAACACATGCACATGAACATGCACCTGTACGGGGTCTTGTGAACAGTAAGAAAAAAGGTGATCCAACAGTGACAACTAATAGGGATCCAAATAAAACAACAATAAAAAGAAACGTGCACACACACACACACAAACACACACACACACACACACACCCACACCCTCACACACAAAGAGCCGCAGCTAATCTCATCTCACCAGAAGGGATATGCCTGGCAGACAAAACCTTCACCCTCTTTCAGTCTTAAAACCCGAGGAGAGTTTGTTTTTGTCCGTGTGTGTGTGTGTGTGTGTGTGTATGTGTGTGTATGTGTGTGTGTAAACCCCTGATTTACGTAAAAAAAAAAAAAAAAACAAGTTTGAGGCCCGTGTTCTGTCAGACTAAAGTGGCTTCTCTAACTGACACAGACAGGGCCTAATACAGCTGCAAACACATCCACAACACACTTCCAAATAAATGGCATAATGAGTCATTAAAAATGGCCTTTCACAGAAAGGGTACATAAAAAACATGTTAAAAACAAGGATAGAAACAGAGGCTTCAATTTGTGTGTGTGTGTGCATGCCCGAGCATGAACTGAATATAAATTGGTAGAAGCATTAAATATTGAACAGAAAAAATATTCCCAGGCCTGTCTTTGCTTATATAACAACATTGGCATGATTCACATAAGGGGGAATGGGCATATTTTGAGGCCTGCTCTTCTTGGCACAAATGTACAGATATGCAGTGCGTCTTCCTCCCACAGCTACTTAATTAGATCACAAAGCGCTTCTAAATTTCATCTCAACTCCAAAGCCTCTGCATATATTTCCTGCATGCATCATAACTTAAAGCATATAGGTCTGCACTGGCACAGAATTCCTACTCTGTATTTTAAGCCTATGATGTATACTGAGCCTAATCAATATTTCTTGAGATTAATGTAGCTATGAAAGTGGAGAACTGAGAGTGACACCATCCAGACACAAAGATATACGGAGCCTCTCCATTCATAATACATTTGAGACCGAGTTTATGAACTTGGAGAACTCCAGTCTTTACATGGCAGGGAACATTACGTTTCTCCTGCTGCTCTCAGACTCACTCGTAAGGCAGTAATATCTCTACGGAGAACCTCAAAAGGAATACACTCTCTTTGGCAAATTAGCTCTTTGATCAACGAACCATTGTTTCACAAGAAGACTGGTTTCCCCTTTGTGTGTTCAGAATTTAGTCTGTTATACCAGGCCTGTGAGATGGTGCTAAGCTCTCTCATGCTGTCCATTGAACATAAAAGTTGTAGTAAAACAGCAACATGCACCAGTGGGCTAAATAGACAGTATGGCTGGGTATTGAAACTTATTACTTTTTTCAGGGTATTGAAACTCATTACTTTCTTTTGGTACTGACAGAAATTTGTCTGCAGCCCTGAGAATCATAAATTGTCAACTACTAAAAACTGGCATTGAATGTCTTTTCACATTTGTAGTCTTAGTTCCTATTTTTTGTACAGCTGCTTGTGTTTGGACAATGTATAACATTTAAGAACTTTGGCTTCTTTGGTCAAATAAAAAAAAGGGTTTTGTAGAAAAATATGTTTATATTTCTCAATGTTAGGTATCGAAAAAAAGCATTGTTTTGGTGTCAGAACCCAAATTTGGGTATTGTATTGGCACTAGTTTCCAGTATCCAGTTCCAAGAGAGAGACAAGGTGGGTCAGCTTTTATCAGTATCCCCATTACATAATCATAATCTAATAAAATAAATTTGATTCGTAATTGTAGTTCCTAATTAAAACCAACATTTTGCCAATTTAAGATAGTTTAGTCTTATATCTAGACAAAGTTTTTGTAAGGTTGCTTGTGTTTAAACAGTGTTTAATGTTTGAGACCTTCTGTTTCTGCTTCTTTTGTTAAATGAGAAAAAATTATGTTTTTAGAAAAACAATGTTTATATTTCTAAAAGTAAGGTATTGAAAAAAGTACCGTTTTGGTGGCAGAACCAAAATTAGGGTATTATATCAGCACTAGAATCAAAAACTTCAAACAATATCCAGCCCTAAGAGAGAGGGACGGGCCACTGGGTGAGACTAACTTTTATCAATATTCTCATTATATGCTGATAATTTATAATTAATACATTTTTTTCCCTTCCTGTAAAGTCAACATACAACTTGTTTTCTCCTCTCAATTATTCTGTTTTCTCTTTTTCAGACACTTTTTCTGACACAAAGCAAATCATAGAGGGTTACCCTGTATGTTATGATTATTTTAATGTGGATTTTCTCGTAATGTTTTGTTTTTCCCATTTCCCATTTGCGGGAAGAAAATCAGCAGGTCCCATAATGAGTTTATGGCTATCTTTGATTTTCCCCCCCAAGCTATATGTTTTCCTGACAGAAATACCCAGTCACAGATGCGTATACCATGCATCCTCTCTCTGTCTATAAATGTCTCACATCCTAGGGGAAACACTTAACAGAAAGCGGGCTAACCGTGTAAAGATAAATGAGGAAAGGTGGAATCTGGTAGGGCTGCTCCATAAAAAACCAACAAACAATTTTCCACATAGACACAAGATTAGGCAAACAATACAACGAATTTCTCAGTATAGAACACCCAAGGCAGTATGCACATTTCTATGTGAAGGTGACCACAAAGAATTGGTGGCATTTACCACCAAAAGATACAGCAGAGAGGGTTCAGGAGTAACAAAATGAGTGTCCTGAAGGTGCAAAGCTCGCTGCCATCCAGGCACAATGCAAAACCCTTTATCATCAATTCATTTGCATGGTAGGTAACACTGGTTAAAAAGGCCATAACACTTCCAAATTCAGGGGCCCTTATTGGCACTATTGCAAGTTTTCAAGAGATCAGTATTCACTACATTCAAACGCTGTAATTATACTGGCATGGGTGAACACCTCCACTTAAGTAATGAGATATTCAATGTATATCTACTTATTAATCCAAGGCTTTAGCATCCCTTTGTGGTCCAGTACCCCAAGGAATGTTCTTGCCTGCACTGTTAACAAAACAGGCATGACCACAGGCGTAGCAAAGTACCCAAAAGGCTTAAATTAGCTATGCCTAGCTAGTTAGCTGGCTTGGTCAACAGAAACTACTGCCTCTGAAGATTGCAAAACTTTATAAAGGACAAGAATTCAGAATGCTAAAAGGTCTGGGTTGGGGAGTGACGTTTGTACAGAGTTGGCTATCTGGCTGCGAGCAGTCAGATGGCATATATGGATCTATAGGAGGCTATTTATAAGACAGACACCAGAGACAGACATTAGATAGTGGAAAAGGACACATGAAAGGCAGGAGAATAAGAGAAGGAAGGCGCTGGGAGAGCAGGAGATAAGAAGGGAGAGCCCAGGAGAGCACAAGTCAAATGAAGCGATAGCAGAAAAATGAAGAGCTGAAAGGATGCAGCTATGAGAACAAGAAAGCAATGAGAAAGATAGTGATAGAGAGGGAGAGGCACAGTCTTGTGGTAAAACCTCCAAATCATCACTGATCTTCATTTATAAATGCTTTGGTTTTGTCAGCTTAGTAGAGGCAAACACACTCATACCGTAGGACTATCCATTCATCATGAATCTGCTACCTTTGCATTAGTAGGGAGATGCATTTCCCCAAAAAAGAAGCACATCGATCCTTGGTCTAAGTTATTCTGGTGCCAGGTATGCATATGAACTATCTTATGCTTCAACATAGTGTTCATTATGGACAGTCCATGACTGGTGCAGAATTCTAATAACACACCTAAATAACAAGAAAAAGAGTCTACATCCATGCCAGGCCAGGCCCCATGGGTGCAGGCGATCATCTGCAAAAGCGCCTCCCAAGCCTGGCTCTACGAGAAGTCCTCTGCTTCAAGGTCATTATTTTAAAGTCATTAAGGCTGTGTTTACACCAACAATAGCCCTCCGGTAAATAGCACAAGGCTGTGTTGGTGTAGGGGTGAAGATGAAATATGAACCAGGAAGTTCAGTTTGAAGGCTAATTACATGACAAAACCCTACGTAGATGTGTAAACTCCTTTGAGGCCTCACTGGGATATTTAAAATTTCTTATGAAAAAAAATAAAATAAAAAAAATAGACATTTAAGGCTGAATACTAGATATATCTAATTGATTCATACATACCACTTGCTTCAAGAGTAGACTAGTGGACCTATGCTCAGAGGGTTGTCAGTTCGAGTAGACTTTCACTTAAATGAGTTAAAAAAAAAGCACAATTTTCATATTCAACACTAGATTAAATATTGATTTCAAAGTGGATTTTCGGCAGGAAAATGTTTACATTGCATGAGGCAAGGTTTCAGTGTAAGACCCTTTGGCCAGTCTATGCAACAATATGGGGCTGCAACAGAGACACTACAAGTAGAAACTTACTGTAGGTCAGAGGAGCGGGTTGTTTACTGAAATCAAGTCACAGTATTTCTTGGCAATGAAACCTTTGAACAATAACCTGCTGCTGCTATGTTGGCTGCCAAAGTGCTTTAACAGGAATTGCATAGTCCTGCTTAGCCAGGGAATTCACACTTTGTTTTCGCTGTAGCAGCACAAAAGAAGGGGTCTGGCAGACCCTATTTTTTAGCTGGGATAGTCAAAATAAAAAGCGAGGGTTATTTGATTATTAAGCAACCAATCACAATCGTCGCAGGCAGCACTGAGGTTGCGACTGTGTGTAGCTCACGATGGTGCTGGTATGTGTGTGTGTAGGTGTGTGTACCTACCTGACCAGTGCCCGGTGGTGGCCCCAGAGCGGTCGGTGCAGGTGTTACTGACAGGCAGGAAGACAGTTTCCCAGCCGCCGGGGGCGTAGCGCCAGTTGTGGGACTCCAGGATGAGCGTGCGCTGGGTGCCATAAGCGATCATGAAGCAGTAGACGACATGGTGGAGCTGGCAGCCATAACCACAGCCCTTATTGATGTTACACACCAGCTTTCTCGCCTTACTGCAGTCTGGGGGGTTCTAGGAGGAGGAGAGGAAGGAATGCTTCAACATTTTTTAATGCTCGACCTTCGTCTTGTATCTTTCAAAGCCCTGGTCTCTGACTTCTAATAACACATGGCTGATATTGTTTTTTGTTCCCCTTGCCTGTCTGTCTCATACTCCACTTCACTCTGATTTTACACTTGTTTGCTTTATATCTCGGTTTGCCTTTCTCTCTTTACTTGCCAGTTTCCTTTTCTCTTCTTCTCTCTCCATGATAACCTTGTAATTTCCTCTTTTTCTAATTTTTCCCATTTCTTTTTTCTTCTTTATCTTTCCTTCATATTGTTAAAAGGATAAAACCGGTAATATTCTATATTTTCATATTTCAGTATTGTCTGTGTAGTCAAAGCTTTTTTTCACCATTGTTGTCCAAACACTTGAAAACACATAAATGAGCCACACAGTTGCACTGGGTGACTTATTTCTTCAATACTATGAACATGCAGAACTACATTTCAACACTGTACTGGTGCTGTTAATATTCACTAGCGCATATTAATATATGGCTGAATATAGTCCCCAGCAAATGCCCTATTTACTCCTGTTTAAGTAACTTTTGCTAACAATTACAGTGCCTAGCTGTTTTATTAAATCACTGAGCCTTTTTCTTAAACAAACTATACATTTGTGACCAGCTTTTTAAGATGAAAGTCTTCAGCAGGAACCAATGGGTTTGGGGTTGAGTGCCAATGACAGGGGGAAGTCGGACTAAGATGTTGGAAGAGTCGGAAGATGGACTAACTTGTTGGGTGTTTTCCTGGGATTTGGTGACAATAAGAAAAATATAGAATATCACCAGCCATATACTTTAATATCCATGGACCCTGGTAGACCACTACACAAACTGTTACCTCACTGTCGTGCAATAATAACACTTATGTGCAATATATACACTACCACACACTTTATTCACCTTATACACTTCATATACTTTATGGATGTGTACCTACTGTGCTCTTACTTATTATTTAATACTTTTAATTATTTTTCTATTTATATCCCTATTTATCTTTTGTTCTACCTCTTATCTGCGCTGTATCAATGTAAATTTCTCCACTGTGAGACTATTAAAGGATTTCTGATTCTGATTTCTTCCTCCTTAATCTCTTTTTTTGTTGCTCTTGCATTCTTTCATTCCTTCACTTTTCACTGCCCCTTTCTTTTGCTCCGTGTCCTTTTCCCTGTCTTTTTCCTTATTTTTCACTTTCCCCTCGCTCTCTCTCTTCCTCCTATTTTCTACCACTCACTTTCCTCATACCCCTTTCTCTTTGATACTCTCCCCCCTTCTCCTTTTCCTAGTCCCCCATCTCATAAATTAGCTTCGATATCATACAAAGTCTAAGGGGAAGAATACTAAATGAGAGGCGCTGGGGGCAGAAACAAGGATTTCTCTTTTCTGCATAAAAAAGAAAAAAAAACTGAAACCAACAGAGTGACACATGCTGTGTTGGCGATGAGTCGCCGGGCGGGTTGTGATTCGCCGGGCAGCCGGTCTGAGCAACTCCGCAAAGCCCGTGCCAACCGGCTTCCTAAACAGCAATTACCGGCTGATGGGAGTGTTTTCCTCATTAGGCTGCTGCAGCTGTGGATGGTTCACAGTAATCAGGCCGCACGGCACCCAACGGCTAACGCTGCCTATCACACACTAGCAGGAGAGGAAGAGGAAGAGAGGGAGGAGGAGGAAAGGAGAGGGAAGCGAGGAGGAAAAGATACAAAAGGATAAAAAAAATGAGTGGAGATGAAATGAGAAAGAGGACAGGAGGCAATAGAAAAGAGGGGCAAGGAGAGGAAATAAAAAAAGAAAGGAGAGAGGAGAGGAGGGACTCCTTTAGGTGCTGAAAACTGATTACCACCACTGCTGTTCAATAACATGAACAGAGTACAGCAGCCATCAAACTGACAGAACAAGCCACACAGGTATTTCCTCGGAGTTACAGGCTGCCGCTTCACTGCTAGCCCCACAGGTGTAAGCTAACTTACTGTACTAATAATCTACTGTGGCGTCCTGACAAAAGAACTCGCGTAAAGCTTTTCTTTCGACGGACCTCGGGCATCTGAGCCACAATGTCAACATGAGATTGAATGTGTGGCATGAGCCATGTGGCGTGGAGGCCACCATTGGATCCTCGGTTGATAATGATGAGGCTGGAATGACTCCGAAGCGCTGAGAGACTCGGTTCAAGGATAATGACGGCAGATGCGTGCACAAAGGCAGTCTCTGAGTACCGCTCTGTAGTGTAGGTTAAGTGCCTGTTTAAATGGTTTGGCTTTTGAGTGTGAAACATAGAGGCAGTTGCAGAGTGATTCAGTTCAAAGCGACCACAGTGATATTGTTTATGTGGGGCATATGGCTGAGAACAACTGGATATGAAAAATAGTATGTCAAGCTCAGGTAATTATCCACTGTGATGCCCACATTCAAAAACCATGGTGGGAGATGAAAGGAAGCTGCGCACACTTGAAGAAGTCTAAAGTAAGACTCCACTACATTTTGTATTGGTAAATGTCTGTTGCCAGCAGATTTACCGTATATCCAGCTCATTGAAGTTTTTGCATTTTCCTTATGGACGCCTTTAGAGGAAAACCACCTGTAAGTGCACAGGTTGTGACACATTTCACGCTTGAAGAAGCACTAGTGCGTTATTTAGAGAGACTGGTTAGTTAGCATGAACTCTAACATCCACAATGACTGAACTGTCAAAGCGTTCCACCCAGAGAAAACTCAAATATCATTATCAGAAAATCCAAGCAAGAAGCCGTTAAAGGTCTTATCATTTCATCAAAGCTTTTATTATATCAAACCCCATTAATTTCAGCAATAGCCATTTAATTCTGTAAATTTGTATAGCAGATTTCATTGTTACTTGCAGAGTTAGTCTTTCCTGCCGCTGGATTCAAATGGTGCACAAGGTATTCACAGAAAAGGATGCATTTACGCACTGGATGAGATATGGGGAAAAAAAGCCAGAGCAACACGCAGATTTCATCTAATGCCGGAGACAACGTTTGATCAAAGGTTCACTGTTACTGTGAGCAGTTGCCTATTTACACATCCAGCAGATATGGAGCAACATTAGTAGTAATTTGGAGTCTTGTTTGTGTCTACCTGACAAATGTCAATCCAATATTCACTCTCCTTTTAGCTCTGTTTTGGTCTCCGCCAACACCTGAGGGAAATATCTGGCCCATTAACTGCTACATGCTCCACTGAAGTCGCTAACTTTGTCTGACTGCTCTTTGGTGCTTTTCAGGTAGTGTACAGCCGGATTTGAAGCTTTTTCACAGAAAACAGCTGCCTGCTGCGACCAGAAATGATGCTGATGAGAGCTGTGGGACTGAAGTAAACCAAAACAATTAGCTGAAAGACACTATAAAGCTCTGTAGAGCTGAGGGGAAATGCAGGGCTCTATTGTTAATATAACAATGCTGAATAGAGCTGCTTTAAGGATTATAACTTTAAGGTACTGGAAACACCTGTTGAGTGACAAGTGATCTCTGGGAAATGCAGTGCAAAATTGCCAATGATCAAAAACATGATCTTGCTCATTACCAATTAATACCACTATATAAATGCTCAAAGAGCACAAATAGATGAGAACCATGTCCAACAAAAATCCATCTGAAGAAGCCAGCCATATTCACTGAATGTTGTGAGTGGACAGATGGAGCAGACGCAGAGATGGAGTTAGTTAAACCAGGAATGAAGGGAGAGGCTGGTGCGGGTGGCAGAGACAGCGGGATAGGAGGGAGGAGTCTGTCTGTGTGTGTGTACATATAGATGTGTGAGTGTGTGTGAGAGAGATAGCAAGAGATACACACACACATAGGGCATCTCTTTGCGTACGAGTGCATCAATCTTGTGGCTGAGCGTGTGTGCGTATGTGTGCGCCAATTGCTTGCATAGGTGTGGGTGAATCCATCTGTGCACGACTCTGTGTGTGTGATGAATTAGTGATGGCAGCTGGTGGAGCGGTGTGATCCCTCAGCGGTGGTGACAGCAGCTGTTAGTGGTGCCGTCTCCGCCCAGCCAGACTGACTGGGTCCTCTTCATCAAACACACTGGCTCATTAATGCTGCAGGGCCTGGTGCCGCGGTGCAACGCCCCACCCGAGAACCCAGCAGCACCAGGGCTGGGGAAGGGGAGCGGGGTGGCTGGGGGTGAGTGGATGTGTCATGTGTCTCAGGTTGTGTATGTGGAGCTGTAAGCATATGTGCATCTATTTAAGCCTGAGTAAATATGTGTGTTTGTGTCTCTCTTTGTACTGCGTAGACGTTTTTGCATTTCTGCACATGCGTGTCTACCGATCTGTCATTTTGCAAGTCTGCATGTGTGCGTGTGTGTGTCACCAAACCGCTGACAAGCAACAAGAATCCTGCCTGTCAGATCTGACTGCTGAAACAGTCTGCTATCACACCCCTCACCTGCTCCCCGTGGAAACTGATGCTGACAGTTATGGATGGCGCAAATGAGACAAGCGAGTGTGAAAGATGTCCTCAAAAACGCATATGTGCGTTTGTACGTGAGAGGAAAACATTCGCATAAATGCTTACCACGTATTTGTGTCTACATGTGGTTGAGTATGACTGTGTGTGTCTGTGTGTGTGTGTGTGTGTGTGTGTGTGTGTGTGTGTGTGTATGAGAGAGAGAGAGAGCACAAGGCCAGTTGGCTAAGCAGCAGGTGTGTCTGTAGATACCTGTAGGTAGGTGATTCGGTTCTGGACCAGATCCGACAGGTCTTTAGCCTCCTTCATTCTCCACTCGCCCACTCCGTCCGCCTGGCTGAGGTAGTACAAGTCTGTCATGATGGACCTGCAGTAACACACACATTTGAAAACTTTAATTATTTAAATAATGAGTGTATTTTTCTTTTTTAATGTTTGAAATAAAATGTACAAATAGCAGCATATTTTTAGATGTGGCCATTGCCAGTAACTGTAGACAAAGAGCAGTACGTCATCAATGCAAACCACTCCTCATCAAATCTATGAACACTGCCCAGACTGCTAAATGTAAGTACAAGCAGCCTACGTTCATATTCAAACAGCAAAAGTACATATCTGAGAAGCTGGCACTTAATAACCTTTGCAAAGAACCTTTCTTACACGCTGTAATTAAACATAACACCCCATTTTCAGGACAGACACTTCTTTTTTTTCTCTCACTGACAATTACAATGAGATGAGGACACATGTGACCTTGTGTCCTTAACTAACACATACACAACTCTATTCTGCCTTCCTTTGTAAAGCGCTTTATTCCCATAGCAGCGTTTTAGAATGTGTAGCAAGGATTCAGTAACATGTTCATGGTCATGATGTAACTAATGGTCGGGAAACCAGAGAGAGAAACCTCTGAACACTGTTTGTACTAACGGCAATGACCCTGGCAGTTATAATGTGAGTGTATGCTAAATACACAGGTTTTCAGTCATAAGCAGCTTACACACACACACACACACACACACACACACACACACACAAACAAACACACACAGAAATGTATACATACATGAATGCTGCGTTTGCATTCAATAAAGTAAATTAAAACTCATAGTGTGAAGAGAAAAATGTTTCCTTGGTTATAAGGGTTGGGTGATATGAATATATATACTGAGATTTTGTTTTAGCATGTCTTTACAGATCCACTTGGTCCTGGTAACCAATACCTGACCTGGAACCAGAGTCGGGCTGGGTCAAAATTACATCCACTATAATTGGTTATAGTAGGGTACTGTTGTATTGCCGCGGGTCTCGGATCTGTGTGTCAATATGTCAAGAGGAGCAGAGTGGACTCTGGTCATGTGGTGTGTCATAATCATAACAGCAGAAAAATGTGTTTTTTAATGTGAGATGGAGAGTGTGAACGTGATAAGCAGAGAAAAAGGACATGTGTCGCTAGACTTTTTGCCCACGGCTGCTTGTTATTATGTGAAGCATCTTAACGGCTGCCAGTGTTGGTGTTCTTTCTCTATTTGGGTCTGTTCGGGTCCACTGCATTTTGGTCCGAGCCTGATTATCCTCAGGTCTATTCAGATCCGATCAAACTCTCCTCTGCTCTCTTTTGGATTGGATCTAAAAAAAAACTAATTTACACATGTCGGGTTCAGGTAGGTTTTGCAGGGGTCCATTTCAGATTGGATCCAAAATTCCAGTGAAAGAACTCTAATCTCTGGTTGTACTAGACCACTGCAAATCAATGAGCAGGGCTGCTTTATGGCAATACTGAATTGACAGGATCTTTGCATCATTTTGATGGAGTACAGAACCGTGATTTTTCAGTTATCTAAACACCTGGTTATTTTATCTATAAACAGTTTGTAAATGGTTTAACTGCTAGAAGAAAATGTACAATATTATGGTATATCGATATCAAAATAAAAGCACATATATCGTCCATATCAATATTGCCCACCCCTACTTGAATATGCAGACGAGTTATGTCAACATGATCTTCACTAAGTAAACTTGCATATTTTATATGTCTCGCATTACATACTTGCATATCTTGTCTGTGACCTTATTTTTTTTGTCCAGATAGGATGCCTATCTTACTCATCTTCATTTCAAATCAGGGTAGACATGCAGAAGTTTCACATCCTCACACAGAATAAATTAACTTTTACTAAAGACGCTGCGTCTGTGATTTCCTGCACAGAAATGTTCTCTCAACAAAACTCATAGCTATATTAAAGTAAACATATGAATCATCTGATTTGTGTATTCCAGTAGGTAAGATTTTGAAGATGACCCCCTCGCCTACAAAAGTTCCCACAACATTACGTGGCACTTTGTATGAGAACATCCACCAGACAGCATATGTTAACAGTAAACTGTGTGTTAAACATTACCGAGGATCAATGTGCTTTGGGGATATTTATAGAAAAAGTGTTGTTTCTGTCACGCTGACTAACGACAACAGCGTCTTTCTGGTTGTTTAGCTCTTTTTTGGATTAAGTCTGCCATCTGCAAGCCTCTGACAGCAAATTTGTGTCCATGTCACACACTGCCAAATATCGTGACCATCCACTTAAAACATGCCCAAGAGCTCTGATATATGCAGCTAAGGGCAGATGCAAAGACATCACACACACTCACTCTCTCTCTTTCTCACACACACACACACACACAGCTTAATTTATTACTCACGTCTTTGACCCAAATCAGTCACATCCTGTGTGACTGAGAGTTCTTATGCACATATTCAGTAGTGCATGCAAAGACACACACACACACACACACAAATTCAAATAAACGTACCATGTCCCATTTCAACAGTGCAGCAGGGTGAATAGTGCCTTTCTCTACAACTAAGACAGTATCATTACTCATTGTACCATTTTGAAGTTAAAACCACAGTGTGTGAGCAGATGTCAAATTCTCCAGGAGCGCACAGGGGAGCCATCACCGACCCTCCGTGGGAAGGAAAAGCAAACCTGGCTGGCCGCAAAACCTAACAAGGAGGAATCAACAGACAAGCCCCGAGGGATTTGACAGAAATACAGGGGAACACCACACAGCCACGAAGTCCTGCAGTCCTGACATCCCTATGTATTGTGCATGCTCTTGTGTGTATATAAGTGTGTGTGGTCTTGGGCATATGTGAGGCTAGTGGGCTTCCCCGGTGCTTCTGATTGGCTCCAACGGCAGACGTTGAGGCTGCAGCCGCTGGGCTTGGCAGCAGAGCACAGCTTTTCTGAGTACTGATGCTGCACCAACCGGAGAGCAATTACAAGGTTTCAGATTTACATTTCAGCGTGAATATCACCATGCCAGGTAAGACGGAGGATGGGCAAAAAGGGAGGAAAGACAAAAGGTAACTACAGCGTGCTGTTCTATGGCATGATGTGAGCCATTTGGTGGGAACTAAACAGTAAAAGTGAGTTTATCCAATTTGAAACTGAATATTGGGTTGTTTTGTAACAATTATTATTATTGATTAGTCATTTAACACATTTTTTAAGCAAAAATTGACTGGTTCCAGCTTCTCAAATGTGAACATTTTCTGGTTTTAAGGGTTTAAAGTGGTTTAAAGTTTTGGACTGTTGGTCAGATCTGAAACTATATATTAAGATCTATAGATTAGGAGCTCTAGGAACATCTGGTGGGCATTTTTTAGACTAAATGATTAATTGAAAAAAAGAATCAGCAGACTAATCAATGATGAAAATGATCAATAGTTGCAGGTCTTAAGTAGATCAGTAGATCAAGATCATTAGATTATTTTAGTTGAAAAAAAATCTCACCTCAAGGTCCATTTATTGGCTTTTGTGGGAGCTTTCAATCATATCACATTATCTTCATCAGCAGATAGTGTATGCCCAGTTGTTTACAGTTACTACAGTATATGTTATTGATTCACTGGCACCAGTATTGTGACTTCTCATTTCCTTCATTCCCTGTTGCAGACATTTGAACTTTGATCCGTTGTGCTTGCTGGCAGATCTCTATGAACTTTCACACTGTTTCACTTCAGCTGTCTATAAAACTTTGTGAAACTGAAAGCTCTTCATAATGCAGTGATCATTTTCATTGAGAGAGCAGGTACGTAATTGCATACTTTTTTAAATGTGCTACATTTTTATTTTACTTGGGAAATTTTCAAGACAAAGACCTTACCACCTCCCTGAGCAGAATTTAAACGAGGGAGCAGTGCATTTATTCGAGTCAAACATTTCATTGCTCTTTTCACCTCTGCCCCTATCTGTGCTGGCCCTCCCAGCCTTAGCCTGCAGCACATACAAAGAAAGCTGGGGGGCTTAGACGGCAAGTGAATGCATGTGACAGTATGTGTGTGTGCGTGCGTATATGAGTGTCTGTGTGGACGGGTTGAGGAATCAGACTTTGGAAAGCTGCTTAGGCAGCAATGACTAAGACAATGGGCTCTGTAAGCCACTTCAGCTGGATTACAATGAAGCACTTGGCTAAGTGACACTTTCCTCATTCAGCTGTGTGGAAGCTGGCCATCCAGATGACAGAGAGGGCGTGTCTATGACCTTTGCCCTTTGTTTCTCAGCAACCAGTGCAAGTGAGGCTTTCAAGTAACCCTGAAACGTATCCTAGTTTCAACTTTGGACATCAGCAGTAGGCAATGCTGGTAAACAGCAGACTGTGAGCCCCTAATTAACACTGAATGCATCTACAAAGACTAAACGGGGAGAGATTAAATACACTGATACACTTTATTCTGAGCTATTTCTTATACAGAAGACCATTAGCTAGCTAACATCTATCCACCTAGGGCTTCTACTAATGATACTTTTCATTATCAATTAATCTGTTGATTATTTTGTTTAAATAACAGAGTCTTTAAAATGACTGAATTTGAGAAGGTGGGATTTTTGCTTTTTCTTCCATTTATCAAAAATGTTCATTTATTCA
The DNA here is from genome assembly GCA_008360985.2 of Macquaria ambigua. Lineage (NCBI taxonomy): Eukaryota > Metazoa > Chordata > Actinopteri > Centrarchiformes > Percichthyidae > Macquaria > Macquaria ambigua. The sequence continues at coordinate 89,817 of VMKM01000233.1, read as the reverse complement.
TTATCAATTCTATATGTCATATTCTGTTTAGGTTCTGACACACACACACACACACACACACACACACACACACACACACACACACACAGGCACGTTTGCAGTGTCATGCTTTCAGTTTTACTTTAAAATCATCATCAATAACCTGCCCGGGACTGCAGATGAAAATGAGCCTGTATGGCTAAATCTGGCACATTTACATGATGGTGTGCTCATGTTAATTAATGTGCAATAATGTGCTTCTTAAATAAACATAAACATAATATCTTAGTTTCAATACTGATAACTTACTTTTAGAAATATAAACACTTTTGTCATTTAACAAAAGAAGCCAAAGTTCTTAAATGTTACATTTTGTCAAAACACAAGCAAGAATTATGCCAAAATAAAAAAAAGTTAAAATAAAATGGATTAAAATTGTGATTTAAAATCAGGAACTGTCTGATCAAAAAATAAACAAAAAAGATTACCAATTTAACCAAGCATTCAATGCCGACTTTTGCTACTTGACAGTTTGATAATCTGTGCTACGAACACATTTATTCATGTATTGCTCAGTAATGGAGTCACAGACCTAGATATTAGTGATTTGTGAGACAGAACATCTCTATTACCACTTAACACTCACAGCATTATAGAAGGGTTTATATATACTAATAGGGGAAACATCCTTAAGGAAGAAGTGTTCCAATACTTGCTGGGATGTATTATTTCAGGGATGTTGAATATTTTCCATAACTGATCCTCATTTCATGAGTTGACTCCAATTTCATTCTGCATGTTAAGTTGAAGAATAAACACATAGACAGACACACACAATCACTCTCACATCTATGGGAAATTTACTTCAGAATCACCTAACGTGCATGACTTTGGACTGGGGGAGGAAACCTTGGCAGGCATAAGAAAAACATGCAAACTCCACAGAGGAAAGGCCCACCAGCCAGGTCTGTTCCACCTTCTTTCTGGAGGTGACAGCGTTATTCACTGAGGCACTGTTTTACTGATTTCAGTGTCAGCTTTGCCATGGATTTTATATTTTCTTTCAAATCCCTGTGGAACATTTTGACATTTCCACTTGTGACTATTCCCCACGTGTTTAAGTGACTACATGCCCACCTCTCCTGGTGTCCCAGGTCCTGCAGGAGTGTGTCGGCGTACTTCTGCCTCTCACTGGGCTCAACGGTGGCCAATTTCTTCACCTCACTGCGAACAAAGTACCAGAACTCCTTAACGCCGTTCTCCACCCTCCTCCGCAGCTCCTCCTGAGTGGGTCCAGGGCCTGCAGGGGGGAGGTTAAGAGATACTCAGCTGGCATGACATTTGAGGCACAGGTATGATCTAAACCAATGAAGAACTGATGACGTTAACTTCAAATAACCTCCGTGGGAATACAGCTGGGAGCAACAAGGTAGGAAAGGATGCCAAGAGGTCTTTAGGAATGTTTGAGCATTAGATAATGTGAGCCTAAACAGGCTAATGGCACAAAGCAAGGTTTTAGAGTATAACCATTAAAATATTCCTCTCTGTCCCTGGGTGTTGCTTTGACCTCATTAAGGAGCACTTGATCACAGTTTTTGTGCCTCAAGGCTCTCTCTCATGTGTTTTCTCACACAGTTCTAACAACAGGAAGGAACCCTATACCCCACCCAAGCCAAACAATATGGAGTAACCCACATGGATTACACACTGCTCTTGGTTTCTGCGGAGAGAAACAAAAAAAAAAAAAATCGAGGAAAAGGAAGGACAGCTTCAAGCAGGAGGAGAAGGAGGTGGTGAAGGAGAAGGAAAAGCTCTCTCTTCTCTTCTTACTCCCTCCCCTGGTGGAACAAAGCTGAAGGGTATTTTTAGCTTTTTCTTCCTCTGCGGCAAGATGGAAAGGCTGACCCCGCACTGCCCTCCACGCTCACTTGTCCTTCTTTATTTTCTCTCCGTCTGCCTCTTTTCACTACTCTCTCTCCCATTCTGCCATTGGGGCATTCACACAGCTTCTACTTCATTCCCACTTTTCCCCGCTCACCCGGACAGCTTTCCTGCCCCTCTGACCACTGATCATAGTGGCAAATACACACATAACCTTCCCCATCTGACGGCGTGGCTCTGCTATCATCGCTGCTGAGCTACAGCAGGTTTAACACTGGACTAGACTTAGATTCTTGCTGCGGGCGAAAGCTCACAAGAGCCTTTGACTGGGTTTATCCCATATATAGTCAACCCTGGCACCTCCAAAATCAATCCTTTCATATTTCCAAGCTCTGTGCCAAATCCTTCCCTGCAACCTTTCAGATGGGCCCTGCCCCGCTTACCATCTCCAGTGAGTTTCTGGAAGCTGTGGATCTTCTGTTTGGCTCTGGTTAGCTGGTCCTCCAGGGAGCGCAGCCTCCCTGCAGCCAGGGACCCGGCTTCTGCCTGACCCTCTGGTATCCTGGGGGAGAAAGAAACAAGGAGAGGATGTGATGGGTGAGCATGGGAGCATGTGCACATAGAAGGAAGAGAGAGCAAAAATGTCTTCTATTCTGCAGAAATACTGTGCTGAAATTGTAAAACAAAAAAAATCTAATGTGAAAATAATTCAGTAGAATTGCACTCAGTATAGTGCTGCAAGTAATAATTACTTTCATTATCAAAGAAGCTATCAGTTATTTTTCTGATTACTCAATTAAGTAAAAGAATCATCACAAATCAAGCCCATCATACGTTTCCAAAGCCCAAGTTTACATCTTCAAGTTGCTTATTTAGTTTGAAAAACAAACAAACAAACAAACCCCCCCCCCCCCCACTAATATTACATTTACAATGATATAAAACAGAGTAAAACAGCAAATCCTAAAATTTAAGCAGCTGTTTGGTATTTTTACTTGATAAATTCCTTAAAATGATGAAAGAATCATTAAAACTGCTGTCAATCACTGACTAAGCAACTGGTTCAGCACTAACTTGATGTAAAATTACTGGATCACTTGTAAAGAAAAATGTTATTACACGTGATCTTACCAATGCAATACAAACTAGACCAGAGGACAGACGGGAGCAATCCCACAATTTATGCTCCACTCATTTTGGTCTGGCCACACCATGGATGAATAAGCTTGAGACAGACACCATTTAGGCTGTACAATAGGTGATGGACAGTTGTCTCCTTCACTTAAGACTTTACCATCAACCATTCCTACACCTGCCTGGATGTACACACCACATGCTTGGCTGTAATTAGTGTTTGCTCATGATTTTCAATCTGGAAAAACATGGTGGCTGTTCTGCACATATTGTGAAATTCCTCTTAGACCATCGACCAAAATTAGCCTCTGAATAAAGCTGTCGAGGCCACACATTTGCAGAATTCTGCTTAATTTTATATCTACAACACTTAAGAGTTAACAGCCATTAACGAGGTGCAGGAGTTTGGAGAAGCAGTGAGAATGTTTATCATCCCAACATCCACTGCTTAGTCTGATGTGTACTGTATCTTGCTGGGGTGACTCGACTCTCATTTGGATGTTTCCAGACTTAAAAGTTGCAGTGAAAACTGAGCTGTGACGGCTGACATCTTTTAGTGTTCACCAGTGAAAATTCTATCTCATTTGCTGAGACACCACAGTGGAGCCTCCTGGAGCCCTGTCCCGGTTTATTTATTTTAAGCTCAAGAGTATGTACAAAGTACTGAATCATTTTCCATGTTTATTAGGTCCAACCCACCTACTTCTGAACAACACATCCAAGCATTATATCCTGTTTCAATATATTCAAATGACTAGTCTATGTACTGAATATCAAATTATGGAGACAAGTGGCAGTTAAATGCAACTTCTTTGTGATTTTAATTTAAAAATTATACAAAAAAAGAAGAAATTACTATTATTATTCTCCCTTGACTTTGGTTGATGGCTCCAAGAATGCTTGCCTGTTGTAATGTAATGGGCCAACATTTTATTCCAATTTATTCGGGGGGGGAATACAAGTCAAAACATACTCTGATAAAATTAACTTACCAATTTAAAAAAAAACACAACTACATCAAAGCTATTCAAGTACAGTAAATACATTAAATATAATTTATTACTGTGCTTTGACCATTTATCAGTAGCCGCACTGGAAATCCCCTTTTATTATTGTACATACTGTATGCTGAATGGTGCTGCAAAACATGTACATACGTCACAAACAACTAATCATTCTCTTACACGGTTTTTGCCCATGAGACACAACTCAGCTACATGGTTTCTGTAACTCTTTGTGGCGTTTTCTTCATAACATGTGAGCATACATAATTTAGCTCAAAAGCATCAAACTGAAAAGGCTTAGAAAATGTACAGCTGATAATCTTGCAAGGCCTAATTGCTCATTAGAGTTGAAATGAGGTTTGGGCAGCCTTTCAGTCCATTTAATGTATTCCACATTAATGTTATAAGCTATTTTCAAGTGCGTATATGTAAACTGATACGTGTTAAAACTGCACATTTTCAGTGTTTTCTCAATTATGGCTCCCTGATAAATACAGATAGAAATAAGCCTGTTCACAGCTCTGTGTCGATGAACTATGAGTAACTAATGCATGCATGTAATGAAGACACAAATGAGCACTCTGACATGCTCAGAACACAGTGTTCAAGTCAGCCAAGGAGAAAAAAAGAACAGCCACTGACATTATACCAAATCAATTCCTCTACATAAAACTATTAAAAAATGGAATATTCAAATGCACAGGGGCATTGGTGAAGTGCTGCAAAGGCCATATTAATGAGTCATCAAGGCATGCAAACTCAATTTGCTCCCCGAGTGAGGCACATCAGTCGCTGGCAGGCATAAAGATGATACTTTTAAAGTTGCAACGGCCCTTCTTGCTGCACAACTCCCCCTTCACTGTTCAAGCCTCGGCCCCTGAGAAGCCCTGGCCTCCCACTTCACTGAGCACTAACTGAGCATTGTGCTTCAAAACCATGGAAATAACTGAGGAGAAAAGGGAGGATATTTTAATTCCAACATTATGTAACCTTTTCATGCCTATGTGACATCACAGGTATTTATAGGTTTGTCTTAAATTCACACTTCTTTTCTCTGTGAAATCAGTGGCGTGCCCGTTTCAGCTGCCTGACAAGGATCTTTTGAAATAAGACCCAGATGTATTTCCTATCCACGTATCAACTCTACTGTCTATTCTCACAGCTAAGTCTGTTCAAACAATATTCAACAGGATCTCAAGGCCACACCCTAACCTGCTTGTTACTCCATTGTACAGGAAGTAGGACTATTTCCTAAGTGACATTTCCAAGGGGTTTTAAGAGCTGCTAAAACTGTAACATATAGCAACATGATATCTCCTCGAACAAGGCAGAAGAAATAGGCCAGACCAGCAAAGGCTAATGAGTAGAGACGTGGTACAGAGGTTAGCTAACATGCTCCAAAGAGGCATAAACTGCTGAGACACAATGCTGGTGCAGGCAAAACACAAGCATCCCCAACTGAGATATGTAGATATAAAATATATCCAAACACTCAGCGGTATCAAAACCCACAGACACACACACAGGAAGGAGGCAAACACCGTACACAAATACACAAATGATCCCTGACGGTATCTCTAGAGGACCTGAAGCGGAGACTAGACGAGGCAGCTGGATTCAACAGCGTCTTAATCAAACGATACAGGAGAGGTAACAGATGAGAAAAACTCTGACTCGAGGGAGGCGGGGCGGAAAGGTGGGGGGGGGATATTGCGGAGTGAAAGACAAGCTATGAAAGCAGGGGGTGATGAGCCCCAGCGGCACAAAGCACTGAGCCGGAAAGCAGGTGAGGTTCAGCATGCAACCCAGTTTCTTCTGAAAAGCTGCCCCAGCTGTCGCTCCATTGGCTCCTGCCCCTGCGCCCGGTAACCATGGAGTTCACAGGGTGATCAGAGCCGGGCGGAGCAGTTTGAACGGTGGGGGCCTGGGTGGCACTGCGGCGCATACATATTTCCGTGGTAAGACTTAATATACTCTGGATGACTTCAAAAGAAAACCTATGTGCTGACCTGGGAAGCCATACATATGGATGGAGATGTAAAGTGTTCTGGGAGGTGTGGATGAAAGCAGGCTACATGAAGGCAATTTGGCTTTACATTAGGGAGGAACTTTGATTCACTGTTGCTCTGGATGTGTATATACATGTGCGGCTCACTACACTGTGATGCGTCAAGAGACTGAGCTGACATGTTCCAGCCTTTCCTGTGAACTCACTATGTGTTACACCAAACCACTTGACTCCAATAAGTCAAGCTAATAAACCACAGGAATGTGCCAGTGGGAAAAGGCAAGTAAACACTACAAATGAGTGGAAAAGTCTGGTATTAGCATGAAAATCTGCCATCGCTGCTCAGAATCAGTTCGAAAGACCTGTTTGAAGAGATAATGATAAGAACAATGCTATCCCCATACATATTGTCTGACTGTATTATACTGTATTGTATATGGACTACAGTAGATGTATGTATCTGTTCTGCATTGTGTCGAATCAGTTGATCTTGTCTCTACGTCTCCTTCCTTTGCTGTATCCGTGTTAAGTCCACTGACTCAAACAGTATAATTCCAAGTAAACTGATTCTGAATGGTGCATTCTTGCTTCGCATGCTTCAATGCCTCAGTACATCCAGAGCAAGCCAGCTCCGCTCTGAGCCCTACTTGACAGAGATGTCCTGACCACAGACAGCTCCCACAATGGGGCTAGTGTGTGCGGTAGTAGTAGACCTTCCCTCGCCGGGCCTGAGCGATGGCCGGGTCGATGGTTCAGGTCTGGAAGCGTCAGCAGCATCTGTTTGGTGGGGCCACACCATAAAACCATTACAGGATAAATGAGTCCTCTCACTGCCTCCACATACATGGGTAAACAGTGGCCTCACCACACCAAACTACATGTCTGTTTAGTTTACATTTTTATTTTACTTGAAAGATAGGGACCTAAATGAGGCAGACATATGCAGAAAGTACCATGTGCAGACAAGGTTTTAGTGCAATGACTGTGGTCTCTGCAGCTCTTCTCATCCCTTTAGTCCTCATTTCCCATTTCCTCCTTGCTGCTCTTTACTTAGTGCAGTCCTCACGCCATCCATCATGCTCCCCTCCTCTTTGCCTCCTCTGCACCACCTTCCATCCCTCTGTTGGCATGCCTAGGGGATCGATCAGGTCCTCATCGCTCAGCCCAGCTGTCACTCTCACCCCTCGCTCCCTCCGATGTCACACCATCAGGCTGGCGCGTGTCATTGTCTCCGCAGGGGCCGTGGCTTCGTGCCCGAGGTGACTGACAGCTGCAGAGAGGGTGGAGCCAGACAGACTGAGCAACTCGACCTCGTGCTCACCTCTCATTAATGCTGCTGGGTGATTGGTAGGATGGCAAGCTGCCTGTCACTCAAATCACTCAGGAATGGCCTGAATAACCGAATCACTGGACTGAATCTGTAGGCCAGCCAGGTGATGCTAATTTGAATCTGAGCGTTGATTGATAGATTGATTAATTTCTCAAGACAATTCCATTCAAAAAATTATGGAGGGCTCAAAAAAAGTTGGTAAAACATGATCAATGGTGTGTATAAAATCCACTGAGCTGACTGAATAAGTATCTTCATCTCAGAGATGCTACACAAACTTGCAATTTGGGATCAAGAAAATCAATATCCCATGCAAACTGCTTCAGCATGACTATCACTCTATCATAAAGCGAATGAACAGTGTAAACAAGATCCCTTCAGGTACGTAATAAATGCACAACACTGCCCAATAATGCACTACACATCCATCTAGTGCTGCTGTGGTGTGATGGCACTAACCAAGTTAAATCCTACTCTGAACTCTAAATCAATCTCAATGCAGTGGGTTTCTACTGCGCAACAACTCAACACAAAGGTCTAATAATGTCAGTTTTATGGGTTTAAATCTCTCTGAGGCCCCTCATAAAAAATGAATGCACTAATGCGAATGTTAGGTGCTTTGGATGAAACCTTCTTTACTATCCAATGTCAGCGGGGCGCTTGCAAAGGACTGGTTCTGCTTCTTGTACAACATTCAAAGATTCATGTTCTCAGTCCAAATCTGCAGAACGAGTAAGTCAGTGGATTGAGTTAGGCATGTGTTGGGCTAGTCGATCAGTGAGCTAGTGAGTTGTTACATAGTCAGTCAGTCTGTGACAACCTGCCCGGCTGGAGTCTGGCTCAGTGCCCTGCCTCTGTCAGCAGTTTGGTAGTGGAATGAGAGGAGGAGCAGAGGAGGAGGAGGAGGAGGAGGAGGAGGAGGAGGAGGAGGAGGAGGGAGGTGAAGGAGTGAAATGAGGAACGGGAGGAGGCGATGGACAGAGAAAGGAGGGGCCCTGGCAGGAATGATGGGCACCTCACTAACAGCCTCTTTGCGTCAATTAGGGCTCTAATATAAGGATAAGAGACACTACAGGATGAGGCGGTGGTGGAGTTCTCTCCTGGGCCAGTATCTGACCACTGCACGCACACACGCACACACACACACACTCATGCAGAAAGACACAAAATTGAACAGGACAAACCAACCCCTGTCTCTGTCGATAGTTCATAAAGCTTAACCTCAGCAAGCCAGTTGCCCGCTTTTGGCTTGCTGTGCCGGATACTTAGCTGAAGCTTAGTGGGACTTGAGAAGGCACTGTAGCGCTGCCCCAGTAAACAACTGTGGAGGCCTCGGTCCCAGATCAACAACCGAACTCAATAACAAGCAACAAGCGTGCAGTGTGTCGGGGACCCATCTGGACACTGGTCGACTGAAAGCTGCACTTGTTTTTTATGCCATGAATTCCACCTTTGTTTTTGAGCCAATTTTGAATAATTACAAAAGCAGGGGATTTAATCAGGGACCAGCTGTCTGAAGCAACGTGCGCGCGTGTGTTTTTATGTTTGTGTGCACTGATGAGGGCCCTGCATCAAAGTGAATCGGAATATCACAAGAGGAGCAGCAATGGCAACATCTGAAGCTCGAGTTCCCTGTTAATATGGCACACGCCAGGACACACTACTGCATTCCCTTTACATGCATGCACGCTCACAGACGCACACATCCATGTACAGACCCAGTGTTTATGTGCAAAGAGAAACACTGTAAACGTGCGGAGATAAGAGCAAAACCATCTGTCTCTCTGTTACACATAGCTTGAATGTGTGAATGATGCTGTGTGGTTAATGGTCTCGTACAATGTGCTATTGTCTACCAAAATAACACAATGAAATCTGGTGAGGTGTGTGACAGTCCAACCATTTGTCTGTCATCACAGCATCTCCGACACCACTGATCAGCTTTTAATGAAACTATGTTTAACTGTACGCGGCATAAGATGCTGATTTAATCAGATGCTGATTAAATTTTCTCAAAAACTAAGGAAACAATCATCTCATTGCCACATTCTGGCATTTGTAAAATTACTCTGATTGGACTACCAGGGAGCTAGAGGCTAGACTTAATTGCTGGACTTTGCAGAAACTTAAGGGAATGATGCATTGCACCATAGTTTTTTAAGTATTTTTAACTTCTAAAACACAAGTATACTGACCAGGCAAACAAAGGGGGTGCAACACATTTGTTGGCTCAACTGTACGCAGAATCTCAGACCCACAGATCCAGAAAACTCTGGAAACTGATGCATTTTACCAAACCACTCAAAATTTGTTGCAACATCGACTGGCCCAAGCAGTACCTGCAAATACAGATCAAACCTGCAAAACTATTCTACTTTGCCACTCAAGCAGATGTTCAGAAAAGCTCCTGCTTTCTTGCCAAAGCCAAGGATAAAGATATGTTGAGCTGTAGATTATAATGGAAAAGGAAGACGGTGATGAGGTTTGTTTCTGAAATACCCTGCTTACCTTTCATTAAGTATGTTTACTTGAACACTAATATCCCGATTTTTTGTCTCATCTTAGTTTTGATCACATTTGGGATATGATGTCTACACAGGAAGGAGAAACTGGGTAATTTATATCCTTGTATGATTTCAAGAGTATCCAGGTATCCAAACCTCCTCGACATCTAGGCCACACTCTATTATTTCTGACCGATTGAGTCACCTCAGTGGTTGATGATGAACCCACTTTGGTTTCTGGCTGCCTGGACTCTGGCCTGGCCTGCTGCATTTACCACTCTGCTGGATTTGGCTTCCTCATTTAATCACCAGTAATGGAAACCGAGAGCACTAATACAGTTTATCCTCTGCATTACCAGTGTTGTGTCAGACTTTCATTATTCATTATTATATTGTATATCATCATTATTTTCTTTTACTGACTCACTACCACAGGCATTGATCTGGATAAAGTGTTGACATGCCGTTTCTGGTTTCAATCACGGTACTCCAGTTCATATTCAGGTTTCTCAAAGCCAGGAAAGGGCTTATCCAGGTTTCTGAAACTAGGATACGATTTTAAATGTGCAACCACATAAACAGAATACTAGTGTGCATGTTAACACACTTATTTGAAGAAAAAAATGTTTGGTGTTGTTACAATCAAACAACTCGGTTCTAAAAACATCTAGCGTGTTGTTACCTGAGCGATTCGGCCATGCGCCGCAGGTCTTCATTCTGCTGCTTGAGCCGCTCTAGCTTGGCCAAGATCTTGGAGAGCTCCCGGCTAGACCGCTCCGGGTGCTCGCTGTCCCTCACCAAGTGACCACCGATGTAAAAGAGGAGTGTGCCCCAGGCCAGCAGCACCAGGGTAATCCAACGCCATGAACCCGCCCAGGGCCGCATGGTTCAATCTCGCCCACCCAAAAATTTCCTCTTGGTGTGCAAGTACACCCACCGACCCACCGGCCTGCCTGCCGGATGTGCACACACACTCTGTGCCCCGTCACCACAAGTGCCACAGCGCCAGTCTTGGCATCGGCATCTTTGCAGGGATGGTGTACAGTAAATGACAGATGAGAGGGAGATGCGTGCGTTTATAGTTCAGGAGTGTGTAAGAAAAGTCAGTGGGTGTTTCTCCGGCGATCAACCAGCCTTTCCTGTGTGTGCTAAAGCATGGCTAGCATGCTCAGCAGACTGTGTATTGACAGCCCGATTGGTGTCTTCTCCCCTCCACCCAGCTCCGTGTTGACCACCTCGTCCCACACCGTCTTGCCGTTTCCTTCCTGTCCCACAGGATTCTTTTATTAGAGTTGTGTTCTGTAAACAAAGAAAGACATGGTAGTTAGTTAAGCTATTTACCCAAAGTTTTGTCTTGCAAATACTTTCTGTGTTTGTCAAACAGAGGCAAATTAAAATCATTGAAGAGCTAGGTCAGCAAGCCAGATTGACAGACAAATACTTCTGAATTGGAGAGCAAAGCATGAGACATGCCTCATATAGCGCCATACAGAAACAGAGAGCACAGAACAGGGACAGACAGACCGACAGATACAGCCAAGATGCTGTAGACTGGTCCCGACATAACCCTGTCTCAGCAGCCTACAGGATTGATCAGCATGACACTGCAATTTGCATTTACATAGTGATGTGCAGTCCCTGAGCTATGCTGCATTGCTGTCGAAGCAGGACAGGGATGTTCCACTTTCCACCTCCTGCCTGCTTGCACATTACACACACACACACACACACTTGTACTCATGCACACTCTAGTCTCTCAAAAGCTCTAACTGTCACATAAACACACATACAGGAGCCATTACACAACCAAGAATCTTGTGTTGATGAAATCTTTTATTTCATCAGCCACAGCCTACCACAACCCACTTCCAACACTTTCTCCCTCACTCTTAGCACGACTAAGCACAACAGCTAATGGATTTGTTTGGAGACAGCTGAATCCCAAAGTTCTCCCTGAGCATTTTCCTCCTTCCCAAGTGCCCGCTGCCATCCCCGTGGCCACTGTGATAGAATGCAACATTGTCAAGGTGATATGGTGAGCTCAATGGAGCAGAGGGAATGAAAAATCCCTGGATCATCACTTCCCTTCATGCCAAAGCAGCGGGGGAGACGGAGGTGGACGCGTGCTGGGTTTATGAAGCAACCTTCGCTGTCAACTCCCCAACAAAGCCCTGCCACGCAACTGAGACTAGTCGTGTGATGGGATGAAGACTGGCAGGTGTGTGTGTGTGTGTGTATGTGTGTGCTAACATCTCTGAGTGTGTACCAAAGCGTGCTGGAATAATGCCAAACATCTTAGACTTTATGTGAGTGGTGGTGGTGGGGTGGGGTTGATTGACACGTCGCAGTGTCTCTGGTGCTTCTGCCTGTGAGCGTTCAAGACAGAGGAAAGTGTTCCTGCTGGGGTTCGCCTGGCAGCACAGAAGTGGGTTAACAGTACTAGCTCATCATGTTTATCATGGCAGCATAGTTGATATGTAGGACATAAATGGTGCCATGCTGTAATACCATAGAGACTATTCATGCTTCATTGGTGGAAACTGCCCAGAATGTAGCAGCTGAGATCACTGAAACAATAAGGTGCAAACTATTCTCCTTCATTTCTTACTGAATGATGTGGGATTATTGAAATCTGTGCAGACGTTCCTTCCTTGCCGGTGCTCCTGTTGTGACTAACCTAGGCTGACACAAGGGTGGCTTCTCTTTATGCATGCAGCACAAGGATGTGCTGAGCTGTGTTTTATTATGGAAAATAAGAGCTGCGAGAGGGTAGCACTCCACCAGCTAATGCACGACTGGGACTTTACTAAAAGGCAGGCTGCAAAAACCCTTGTCACTGTGTTTGAGGAGCCATAATGAGGTTTGTGTTCAGTAGACTAAAACTGATAAATATAAAACTGCTGGATGAGGCAGGCAACTGCTGCCAAATAGGATATGGGAACATTTTTGAGATAACACTTCCAGTTAGGCTAGTTGTTCTGCTTATACTCGAAAGTCAAGCTAAGCTAGTAATATATTAGCAGTATATTAACAGAACATTGGGGAAATTAACACAAACGCCTCGCAGTTAATGGCCAACCTGGGACACTGGTTAGTCAGTGATAGCAGTGCAGATAACAGAGAGGAAAAATCTATAAAAAATGCAAAGTTTTGCTTTACACCTGGCTATAACAAATGCAGTAAAAACAAGTCAGTTTTAATTAAAGGCGCACTCCACCAATTTTATAATTTCTTCTGCAGCCTTAGAGGAATCTTTCTCAAAAAAATAACCCAGGTGATGTCATCAGGGTTGTCTTCAATTAAACTTGAGACTTCAAATATTTGACAGAAAACCTGGGTTACAAACTGGAGACATGGAATTTAAAAGATGAGGGCATTTAACAAGCAGGGAAGGTCTAGCCTAATGAAAATCTCTATGGAGTTGCATTATGGGAATTGTAAGATCCAGCATTTCTGAAGCTTCACTCATACTAGGGACTAAAAGTCAGGATAGCTCACCCTCTGCTGCTTTGATTTGGACTATCCTTTTTTTATTTGTCTTGTGCAAGTCCCCCAACTTTATGGAAGTGCAATACTAAATTGCTGGAGTGCCCCTTTAAAAGCCCTAAAATCCAAACTAACATCATTTTACAAGGTCAAACAAAAAACGATCAGCATAATCAGATGTAAATGACCAAGCACAATGAAAAACAGATCTGTCACACTAAAGGTCATAATTGTGGGTATTTGATTGTTGGAAATGGCAGTGGAGTCTGCTGACCTCACACTTTTGGTGAAATTGTTACACACCTCTAGCGCCATTATTAGCAAAAGCAAATTCACAGAACAGTGTGAGCTAATCTGGTCACATTACTGGGAGCACACAGTGCGTAGAGGTTAGGTAACAGAACCTGAGATCAACCGCCTGCAATTAAATACTGGAAGCACCCAATAATCATTAATAAAAGAGATGTACTATACTTCCGAGGGTACAAAACCTTCAGGATTATATTATTATATTGTTAATTCCGTTTTAAAATTAAAGCCATCTTTACTAACTGCACATTCTGACAATTAGCAAATCCAGTCAATGGCTTCAGAAAATGAGTGAAGAGGGTTTTACGGTTTCTTTTCAACATGCCTTTCAGCTTAGCCTTGGCTGTGATGAAGTGGCAAAGGAGAGGAGAAACACGTTCATGACCCCTCTTTTGATAGTTTCAGATTGCTGTGTTTTATAACTTAAAGAACAAGGAGACATCTATTGAGTCCTGTGTCAGCAGAATGTGGCCTGATTCTACAATTTATTCCATTGATGAAGATCTGGCAGTGTAATATTCCACCAGAGATATAGCCGAGTGCGAGCAGAGCGCTGAAGATTTTTGCATTTTCTCAAACCTCTCACATCTGCCCTCGAGTTGCCACGAACAGGGGGCTTCATAAATAATGGAAATTATAATAATGTCAGTTAAATAAATAACTAAATAAAAGTTCCCCACTGTGGCACAATCATTTCTAAGACTGTGTGACAGATATGCTGACAGTGGGATTTTTGAGAAGTCGGCCATATAGTGCCTCTTTTTTATTCCGCTTTCTTCCACCAAGCCCCTCCTCCCTCGTCCTCCAAGTAAAGTGGAAGTGCGAGGTCTTAGCTACTTTGGACAGAATTAAATATGTCACTGCTTCTTTTTGAATCTGCAGTCCTCCTACTTTATAAGTGGAAGGTGTAAGTGGGCCTATGCTGTTCATAAATGGGACCTCTTGTCTGCTCCACCTACACACTCGTTCAACCAAATCTTCCTCTCGACCTTAAGTTTCAAACACCATCATTCTCCCGCAATGCCCTTCACCTTGTTGTCACGGCAACCGAGGGGGCTGTTCGGCCGGTGAAGGCTGGCGTGGTACATGTGGCACTGTGGGGCGGACTGTCACCGCTGTCACAAAAGGCCTCTGTGCTGCAGCAACATGCAGGAGCCTGAGGGGTCAGCAGATATGACCTGTTTTCAGTCCTGCTGGTGAATCTTCAACGTGACTCAGGCCGCAGCAGAGGTCATCTATCAGCGCGCTCCGGTCTCCAGGCAATAAGCACCACGATGAGGTCCACCACTGAATTATGCATGGAGCTCGGCTGAGGACGGCTTCTATTACACCAACACGACCACTCCAGCTTGGGGACAACTGGAAGGGAGCGTCCTCTATACCATATATATATATATATATATATATATAAAAATGTTGCTTCTCATCTATGTTGGTGCAGGAGAGTGTATTAGTGTGTGTTGCCAGGGGCAACCCTAAGGGGGATATGCAGCAAGATGGCATACATGTTATGGCATGTAGCGTGGTGGAAGAGATATGATGCCTGTGTCTGGAAAACAGACAGGTAGGAGGAGATCAGGAAAAAAATGCATAGCAGCATTGAAAAGACGCCGATGGGTAAAAAGTGAAAACATCTATAGCTGTGAGGCAGAAATATCTATTTGACAGATGAAGCTGAATGTGACCTACGTTTGGAGAGGAGCTGTATTTTTGTGCCGATACTGTCAAAAGTGTTTGAAATAAATTTTGGATTGTCCTTCCAGCATATGACCAGTTTGATTCTCAATATGAGCACAATGGAGGAGGCAGCTTGCAGGTGTTTGGACTACAGAAATGCAGCAAGAGAAATTGGCAAACTCTGGCAGCAATTTTTAACCATTATTTATCCAGGGATGGTTTGCTGAGCAAGCTGTTCTTGAGAAACAACCTTCTTTATAGCCATAAAGCTACACTCATTCCCACCTGATAGCTGCCTGGTGCAGCCATAGTTTCATACAAATGGCCACTGAGCAGCTTTTCTGGCTATTTTCTCAGCTGGTCTGGAGGTTCAATCCGGCGACCTTTCAGCCTCTACCCCAGTTCCCAAGGGATGGACCACACCAGTGTCGGGAACACAGGGTTGAGACATTTCAAATATAAGTAACAGAACCAAAGACACTACACAGTAGTGGATCCAGCAAAGACAGAAAAAGAAAAAAGAATCAGGGGATTATAATGTATTCATTCCAAAAAGCAGCAGCAACAGGGGAAAATAACACAAATGTTTCAGGAAGAAGGATGGCAACCTGAAATGTTTGCTCCCATTTCCAGCCATTTGCAACAAAAACATAACGATTAAATTTTGAGTGTGACTCCCGTGATTTTTCTCCATCAAAATGAATATCAGCAAACGTCTGACTCATCCAGCAGCAGAGTGCTCCCACTCCCAGTGCTCCTTTTTGCTTCTAGGTTGGCTCAGAGCCGAGATGCGGAGACACCCTTAGCTTTTTGGGGCGCCCCGGCATTTTATGTGCATGTGTGTGCCGGTGAGTGGGTGTACGGGAGTCACCCGGCTCAGTCAGGTATGCCTGACTGCACACACATACACAGACATACACCCTCGCACACATACAGGAGAGTGGTGAATATTTCATGAGCTGCTGTTTACTTCACAGCACTTCTAAGCTGAATGTAGAGGAGTCCATTAACTAAGCCTGGTGTGGGGACAAGCGTGGGGAAAGAGAAGAAAACAGATAGATGGTAACCTGGGAGCGTAAAGGGCATGACGCCCACTGGGTTTTAATACATACACATGGAAAGGCCATAGCTAACACGGAGTACACAGAGGTCATGTCCTCAGGTTTGTTTATGGGAATTAATGGATTTTAATGCACTGCGAAGGAGGTGAGGTATTTTTAGGAGTCAATATCTTCAAATGTGTGTGTGTGAAGTTGAATTAAAATAAAATGTAGAGATTTAGTGTTTCTCCACCAGAATTATCCTTCTGGCAGAGTGAAGAATTCTTCAAAACAGCATTTAGATCATCATGTATGAAGATAATACTTAGAGAAAACAACTCAAGAAAAATGATAACTATAATGTGGAGAAAAAAAGATTTTTTGGTAACTAAGCAAGCATTTCTTGGAGTGGTAGGGTCACACTGTGGGGGTTTGGTCTCAGGACCTCAGTATTGTTATCATGACCTCCGTATTCTTAAAATCCTGGCTACAACCCTGCACACGCCAAAGTTGTGGGGAAAAAAATGAAAGAGGAGTATCTAATAGTACATTTTGAACAGCAACCATTGGAATAAATGTTTTTTTTTTACATAATAACTATAGATAAAAACATATAAAACTAAATTATATCGAACCCAGCATTCTAGCATTTGTACAGTTTGATTTTAACATGCAATAGCTTTTGTGGGTGCTTGGACAACACACATCTCCAAAACTATATTAAACTTGAATTGAGAAATGTCAAACATACATAAAAATGGGCCAATAAAACATTTATTGCTGCTGTTAGCTGCTCTGCGATTTGTTACTGTGTCTGCCAACATACACGCTGATAATCAAGGCTGGATTTCAAACCAGGCAAAGCAGGCAACTGCCCCCTGGCCCCAGATCTTGAGGGGTCCCGAAAGCCCCAGGTTCACTGCATGTCCGTTGGTTTTGTTAAATTGATTAATTGCAAATTTCAGCAAGAAAATTAGCACCACTAAAATACAGTATCATAGCCTATCCTGATGCCAAGTCTTGTTGAGGGACCCTATGTCAAAATCTAGTTTAAAGAGCATTATCATTTTAGTTTTTATTGAGCTCACATGATGCATATTCCCAAGTAACGCTCAATCAAATGACCACAACTAACACAAATTAAGTATTATCCCAGCATAGGTGTACTGATTGTACTTGACTTAATGGGAACTTGGAGGCCACAGGTCAGTAAGGGCACAACAGCAAATTTCTGCTCCGGAGCCTCTTAACAGGTTAATTCAGCCACGTAGATAAAGTATATCGAAATCGGTCAATAAAGTCGGCCTGCCAATGTAACGGTCGGACTAATGGAGACATGGTATAATTTGGACAGGATTACCAGAGAGTATGAAAAATCCAATATTTGTCAGCTCTTTTCAAAGAGGGTTGTGTATTCAAAGAGCGACACACTTTCATCATCGAGCACCAACTGTCTGAGCAGGGCCGCCACTTGAGCACTGAAGGCAGCCCACCTCATCGCAATTTTGGGATTAAGTCTTGCAGAAGTGGCTAAAGGTCTCAGAGAAGTTCTAGCCATGCAACCGCTGAGCCTGCTGCAGCTTGGCATTCAGTATCAGAGCTAAGCACACAGCCTCTCCTTCAAGGTTATCTCTGTGGAGAATTCGCTGACAGCAGGATACACATGCACACGCATTCACACACGCACGTGCACTCACACAGCGACACAAAGATAGGTACCCACACACACACACAAAAACACAACGGCACGCACACACCTCATTCGCGCGGTGGGGGGGAGGGGTGCGGCATGTTTGTGCTGGCAGTTTATGCAAACAAGTTTTTAATTGGGACAGAGGGACACATGATTAGCAGTAAAAAGCACCAATCATTCCTCTGTTTTATTACTTTTTATGTCCAAATAAAAACGTGGACCTGTGCGGGGGCCCCACCTGCCAACACAATCTGTCTCCTGACGAGTGAAGGTGGATCTCGGGGCTCAGACGTGGTCAAGGACGGCATTGTAAATTCACCGTGTCAGTGAGGGTGATGAACTGGCTCTGCAATGGTGTGTGTGTGTGTGTGTGTGTGTGTGTGTGTGTGTGTGTGTGTGTGTGTGTGTGTGTGTTTGAGAGAGAAGGGAAAGAGCAAGAGTCAATGCCACTCAAGCAGCTGCATGTATCATGCCTAGAGCAGAGAGGACATTAAGTGTCAGTGCGTGTGTGTGAGAGAGTTTGAGTGTTTACTTGGGGATGGGAGGGTTGCCGAGAAATTGTGAAACTAAGCATCATTACAAATTGATCATTTACTTTATGCACAGCAGTGGTGAGAAATACAATACCTTGACCGTCATTATTTGCGAGAAACAGAAAAGGGGAAGCTCAACGTCTGCGTTATCCATCTGTCTTACAGTATATTACTGCTTGGATCTACACACACAGACACACACACTTCCTGTCCGTACGTCCAGTTTCTGTTCCTCATAATGAGTCCCAATGACGGCTGACCTTTCACGGCCTGGGGTGCCAGGGACGAGCTAGAGTGGTGGGGGCAGTGAGGGAGGGTGGAGGGGCCTGTGGTGACCCCATACAGAGGGTGCCAACCTTCATTCAGTCACTTTAAAGAGGCCTAATGACTGACTGAATACACAAGAGAGAAAAGAGAGAGAAAAGAAGCGATAATAGAAGAAAATCAGTGGCCGAAGAGGGAGGGAGAGGAGGAGAAATAAAGAGGACAGGGGGACAGGGAGAGAGAACAGCTACTGTTACACTGTGCTAAATTGTGTGATTTTTATCATCTGAATATGTGGTGACGCATAATGTGATACGCTTGGATCCACTGAATATGGATTTTGCTCAGATTACAATCAGACCTTTGAAACAAGTCTTGGAAGTGGTCAGGCTCACATTATGATTACAATTCTATGTAATTTGGCTGCAATCTACAACGAGAGCTACATAAAAAGATGGGGAAAAAAATGTGCTCTAAACAGAGTATTTCAGTTAATACTCCCGTAGGAGATATAACAGGCGTTTTCAGGTTAAGCGTGGAGGCCCAGCTGTGTGAACCAATGAAACACTCTTTGTGATCAGGTATCAAAAACCACACTGAAATGGGCTAAAGTGTAACCACAGTCCGAGTGACAGGGCTGGCAGGAAAGTAAAGGGAGAAAATCAGAAATGGCACCTCAGTGAGAACAGACAGAGAGGGAATGTGACTGAGGTTGAAGCCAGCGGTTAGGGGACACAAGCAACAGAGGAAGACAGTTAGAAAAATTGTCCTGATCTCCTATCGCAATCTCCCAATAAAAGCCAAGATTGACGAGAACAGGGGGCTCTGCGGTCTCTTGTGCAATAAGTTACATTTCCAACACAATAAGCAATGCACCCCACCCCTGAACACTCCCTACCTCACTCATCTTCTGCGACAGAATTTACGGTCAGCGGTTAACTCCCATTATACCCTGGCTCAGGGCAAAAGTAGCACCCCCCCGCCACAAGTCAAAGTGTCCTCTCCGAGGCCGAGGCTTGAATGATAAAGCAACGACTGGGGGAAAGAAAAGATGGAGAGGAGAGCTGTGGCAGAACAGACCTAGGCAGCAGCAGTAGAGGAAGAAGAGGAGGAAGACTAAGAACAAGGAAGAGGGGAAAGTAAACAGCACAAGAATGCCCAGACAGCAAGAACACCAAGAAAAAAAAAAAACAGTCACAGAGAAAGACAGAGGGGGAAGATAAAAAAGTGAGTGTGGTAGGAAAAGTGGGAGCGAGGGAGGTGGTAATCAGAAGAAAGATGGCGGTTGTAGACACAGACAGAGGGGGAGATGAAGAGTGTTCCCCGAGGGGCCCTAGTCCTGACTAATACAGAGAAGGAGTTCTATAAACAGCAGTAACACACAGCTCCCACCGATTCATCGCTCTCTGCTACATTACCTCCATTCTCTTGTATTCAACCGTTAGCTCCTTTGCTCTGTGACCTTAAATCCCCACACTGCGAAAACACGTCAGCAGTAACAAGTGACATTTATTCATCCTCTGTTCAGCCTTAAAATCTTGCTTTTTCCAAGACAAGAGAGAAAAAATATCTGGCAACTGCAGGAGACAGTTGATTACGAGATAACTTCCAAGACATTTGTTCAAACAAACTCCTTGCTCTTGAAATAAAGCAGCATTCCATATATTTTGAAATGTCACCCATTTTAAAGAAATTCTTGCATAAGACACATTAAAGCGGTCTAAAATGATTCTTTTAAGACAATTCTGCAGATACTGAAAATGCCCTGGTGGTTCTGCGATAGTCAGGATGTCACCTCCAAGCAAGAAGTCCCTCACTCTCAGCTCTGGTCTTTTCTGCGTCAACATCCCCCTCCATGTTTGCTCTTCCCTTTGAGTTTCCTCCAGGTGCTCCAGTTTCCTCCCACACTCCAAAGACGTGCATGTGAGATGAAATGAAACCTCGAAATTGCCCACAGCTGTAAGCATTCGTCCGTCTGTATTGGCCTTGTGATGGACTGGCGACTGGCACGAAATTAATAATTGACAAGTTGAGATGGGTGTTTTTGTGCCGCACTACAGCCTGACTGCTGTCCTGCCTGACTGCTGTCCTCCTCTCAACTCTGTGCTCCACTCCCTATTGCTTTATTCTAGTCGCTGGCTTCTTAACTCTTATTTCCTCTTCCTCATCTTTACAGATTTTTGTTAGAGCTTGACATTAAAACCCAAACCCACTGGGAGCTGCCTAGAACAGACTTGGGTAAGCTCGCACTGAATTTTCCATTTAATTGCTTTGCTTTGGGTCAGGATTGTTTGAAAATGTTAAAATACTGCTTAAACTCACTTAATGATGAGAAATTACTTAGCGATGTTGGATTGGATAGAACGGAGTTTGGTCGTAGATTAGACAGAAATGACTAGAGTTTGGGACAGTTTGGGCATAATTTCCAAGCTAAGATCTAATTTTGGCACCTCATAACCTATGCTTACCACCCCTCTCTGTCCTTTTTCTTCCATCTTTCTTTAAAGAGCCTCGCCTCTTCCCTGTCGCTCCACCACAGCAGCCTGCATGCGTCACAACACAAGCCATATTGACAGAACTCCTCGTCCCCGTCAGGTTGTGTTTTCTGCTTCGGGTCCGTGCTCGTTTGTTTGCCTGACTTCTCCTCCGTCTCTTCCACTCCGGCTCTGCGTCTGGCACTGTGTGTGTCTGCTCAGCCCATCAGCTTCCGCTTGGATGCTCCTTCCACTCGATGTGACCTGTTTGTAAGTCTTTTGTAGTTAATGTATAGATTGTGTAACAGTTCCATGTGTAAACTGTCATGTGGAAGGAGGTTTTTTTTGTTGGAGATGTAGCACTGCAGCGACGTTTGGCATAATTTCGTTTGACCGGTTCAACAAGAGTTTATTCAAGTGTTGTAGGAAAACAATCCTATCATCAGGCTGAAGGGTTTCTGCTTTGCCGGAGACACTAATCACATTCACTACATTCAACCTTGACTTGCTTGACTCGGATATACCATTGCTTGTTAGTGTAATGAAACTGACAATTACAGGCTACAGTGCAAACATTCTCTCTGTGGTTTTTCAAAAGGCTTTTTTAGTGTAGTCATTCGGGCTTGGCCCTAAAATGGTCCAACTCTGCATTCCTCCGGAGAACAATAAAAAAGAGAGAAGACTCAAGAAGAAAACCTGCCTCACCTCTAGGGGATGAAGTTTCCTAAATGCGATTAAAGAGAAATACAGGAACACTGTCTTCCCTGACCCCCCATTAACAGACCCTGAGAAAACAGCCATCACATCGCTCCTTTCCACACACCCTGCCACTAAGCAGGACCTGTTGCTCAAATCACATTAACTAACAGCAGATGAAAAAACTCAATACACAGTGTGCCAGACTGTGCTAACGCTGAGCTGATGCAATCACACCTACAAACACAATCCCTCCTTTTACTACTCCGTCTCTCACACAGGAAAATAAGAGAAATAAAATCACATGTTGCCACAAAAGGGAGTGTTTCTGTCTAGTCCTTTCTCCTATCCAGTGCAGGCACCACTGAGGCCTTATTAATACTTGGTAAAGCCAGAGCAGGAGTTTACACAACACGACTTTGTAAAAGCTGAAAGTGAAGGGAAAGACTAAACACTTCAACTGCTGGCGGAACATTGTGATCCAACTGGGAGCAGCTGCATCTTTGTTTCAATAACACACCAACAACAAACTGCCCCCCTTCCAGTTGCGAGGATCAGTCGAGAGACAACCCGCGGGGGAGACTCTGTCGCTCTCCTTCCCCGTGCTCTAGGACACTACGTGTCAGCCATGTCGCACATTAGACATGGTAGCAATGTTGCATATATGTAATTTTACATGTGCGTCTTGTCAACTGACAACTGAGTCTAGACAGCACAGGGAACTCCATCAATCTTCCTCTGGGGAGAGTACCCGTTTGTTGCTTATTCAGTTCCCTAGTGCAATGATTGGGCTTTCACCCCCTCACTTGCTTGCAGCTCCTATTCTCCGAGTGTATAACCAGCCACTGCGCACAGCTGTCATGTGTCTGGTGAAAGCGGTGTGACTGACACTCATTGTTCAAGATTGAATATGCATTTCTCCCTCCAGGACTGACGCATGCCAAATGAAGGACATTCCCCTGATTGATGGCATCTATTTATAATAGAGCTCTCTCTTTTCGCTCTTGTACAGACTTTCTCTCTATTTGTCTCAGTCTGCCATGCCGACCTTTGACAGGCCCAGAACGAAAATCCAGCGCTGGGTAAACAGTGGGAGCTGAACTTGAATGCCGAATCCAGAGTTATTGGAAATCTCTCATAGTTCACCCAACTTTCCATTAAGGTGTGAGAAAAATTCACTCTTTCACTGCAGAAATTATGCATAGGCACAGGGAAGGGGGGAAGAGGAGGAGGAGGGGGTACTCCTAAGCACCAAGGTTAGATCACAAACATAATCAATAATGCACTGCCTATTGTGTTTCGGCACTGCAGTCAGCTCAGCTCAGTTCCATTCAAGTGAATCCACAGTGCCAGACCGGCCAGGCCTGTGCTAAGTGAACAGTCCACATGAAAGATGGATCTTCTGGAAGGCAACGACAGTAGAAACAGAAAGAAAGGGGAAGAAGGGATGATGGCCTGAGCAGATGAGAGGGAACGTGGGCGGACTTGGCAGCAGAATGAGGCACAGAGGGAGTGCCTGGTTGCCACTGCTGCAGATGTTGTTTGTGAGTCTTCACACAACGTTGCACTCGAGCCGCAATCCCCCAAAAGGGATGGAGACCATGACCCTGCTGAGGCAGTATATAGTAAAATAATGATAATATAGATAAAAACACTACTCATCTTCTGAAACTACTACTCTTTCCTAGTACACTCACAGTGTGATGCATACTTCATTCAATACATCTAATTTGATGTAAACTACTAAAATAAGTCTTCCTTGTGCCTGTCTTTGCACTCCTTTCCCAGCTCATGCCATGGCTCACAACAACTTCCCTGCTGCAGCCTATCGATACTAGCCAAGGTGAGCAACGAAATGCTTCCTCAGTGGCTAATCCACCCCTCAGGCAGCATCGATGGTTTCATCTTCAACTCTGCAACCAAGACACTGGTAGGTAAAACTGCAGTCAACAGCATTTGTGTCCTCAGGATTCTGTCTGTCATACCGCTCATTGTTTATGGGCCTTTGAAGTGCATTAAGATGTATTACTGTCCATACAACATCTTTATCCACACATTTATTACTGCATGACATACACAAGAGTTATTCCCATTGCTTTTCCTTGTGACCACGCAATGGGCACGGTGACAAACAGGCCATTCCGTGTTATTGCTGCTATATTGCCTTGTAATGCAGATGGCTCATGTGTCTCCCTCTGAATTATTGATCTGCTCATGTGTAACGTAAACACAATAAACAGACATGATGATACCTCTCCGTCACAGCACACAGGATATGAGTGTGTGTATAGATCACTAATCATAGATAAACACAGACCATCTGGAAACTACTAACATATGAGATCATAGAAACAACTCAACTGTGAAATGCATTCACAAATTTCTTTCATGTACTAAACCACCACAGGCAGGGTTTGTTTTTATTCTGTACCTTGAAATAAAAGCGAGTCTTATTTGATTGTGTTGGAAGATCCCTCAGCTAAGACGCTGCCTATTACAAAGTTCTCCAATTCAAACAGCAGTTTGGCTTAGAAATTCTAATCACATCCCTGTGAATACATGATCCTGGAGAACCAACAGTAAACCTACGAGGCACATTTTGTATAAAGTAAGCATTGATCTTCGCACTGCTCAGCTAACATTGATCTAATGCCAGGTCTGTGAACAGGCAAGGTGCTAGCTGGATCCTGTGTGCTTGTGTGTAAGTCGGTAATGGTCTAGTTTGGTCTCGGTCTGTCCGGAGGTGGAAGTCTCCTCCCCCCTACGCTCCCTTCTTGCCTCCTCAGTCTGTCGGATCTGATCCTCCCAGTGTGTCCTCTGTGGTGTCTGCTTCTGTTCCCCTTCCTGTCGGTAAGCTGAGGGCCAGCAGAGGGGAACAGGCTTCCAGCGCCTTGGCCTGGTAGCCTGGCTCCCCACAGCCTAGTCATTACTGCTGGCTAACAAGCAGAGAGTGAGGGACGTCTGCCGCTGCTCTTCCCCTTAACTAACAAAGAGAAAGACCTCACGAGTAACGGTGGTAGCAGCAGCAGCACAGAGGCACAGGCTCCTGCTGGAACCTTAATGGTGCTTTCTCATTATATGCTGTCTCCGGGGGAAAAAAAGATGTACATGCTGGGCTACAGGTCCTTTCAACTAGGCATTGTGGGACTACAGGGGTAGAGAGGAAGGAACATTATGTGCACGACCTGTCACATGCCACTGCTTTGAATTATCTTTACGTAGTGATGCTTGTGTGTGTGTGCATGCGGGTATGTGTTCGGTGTCGTCCTCACGTGCGCTCAGCTGGATGTTTACACGCTTCCTTAATGTCATCTTATATTTTTGTTGGTGCCAGGGATGTCAGAGGAATTCCTCAGAGGGAGGGGGGGACATGAAATGAGTTTGACTTGATTTGATTTGATTCCAGTGGCTGCATTAGAGCCGGGGGCGACACAGGGGGAAGGCAGGACTCACAGAGCCCATGCGTACTCAAGAGTACATGGCTCCAACCAAAGCACAGGCGCACATGCTCACAAAAACATATATCATCCCAAACACAGACACACACAGAGGCACATCCTGCTTTCTTTAAGGCGTTTAAGCGTTCGTTTCCCAATAGCTGGCAGTCAATTTCAGTGATGGGGGTAGGAGGCGTGGGATATGTTTATTAAAGACTTGTAAAATACTCTTAAATCCTCGGCCCACCACTTGTTTGACAGTTGTTTTCATCCATTTTCAGTTGTGTGTCCATATTGAAGTGGGCTGTATTTTGGCAGCATTTTTGTTGACATTTCATTTAGTCCGCTCAATATCTCATCTTTGCTCAGGCAAGAAAGTCTCTCATTCTATTATAAACTAATGAGACTAGCATTACCTAACTTGCTCATGCAAATTTACTGAACTATTATACTCCAACTGATCGCCAGCTCTGTGAAACAAATGTAGAGTCGATTATCTCCATAGCATCTTGTACAGGCTATGGTTCAAATGTTGTCGTTCAATATGGCCTAGTGACAGCTGTCTCCATATAGGAGGGGGACAAAATATCATAAGATCTGTAAATAAATTCTAATGCAACCCCATGCAATACCCTGCAATACATCTATTTGTGCAGGTTGTAATAGTAATTTTTGAAGCTGTAGTTTGTGGTGGTGGTGGTGAACTGGATTACATTATGTTGTCGGTGTTTTCATTATTTTTCGATATAACAGAAACACCTTAGTATTGTATTGCAATATGCTGTTAGGTGTTATTTTTTCCATTGGACAAAATAACAGAAGCACCATACATTATAACCAACCATGACCTCGAAACTGACTGCAGAGCTGGATCAACATCTCTCTGACACAGACTCAAAAATAATCAAACACTATAAGCTTCACAAAAGGTACAGTAGTATTTATTGTAAGGCTATTGCATTGGATTGCATAACAGTTTACAAGTGCTAATGTATTTGTGTCTGCCCCCTACATCTTGCATCATAAGTGCAATGTATTATGATCACTGTAGTTCAATAAATTACCATTACTGCTTCTTGGCTTTGAATCTGCACAAATCCTCATGTAAAAATACAGCAAATGCTGCTGCCTAAAATCATAAAAGCTGCATGAAAAAGGCAGATCCAATTCCCTCTGCTTGAGATACATTAGAGTTTGCCTGTTTGTTAAAATAAAATTTTGATGTTGGCATTTGGTTATTGGTGCTGAAAAGGAAGTGGTGATTGAAAACTAACAAAACGTGCTATTACACAGTAGCAAGTTAAAACTCTTGAGACACAATATGACTCAAAAAAATGACTGAACCACTTCAACACTAACCGACTTACTTTACATTGTGTTCATTATAAATACACAGTGTGCAAAGTTGCCAGATAAAGCTTGAGGTCTTTGTTTGGAAATACCAGGCACAAATACCAGTTTATTGCATCACAGCAGCCAAATTAAATAAAACCCAAATTTACTTAAGGGGCCATTAATTTACCTGGACCAGCTGCCCAGTTCAAATCAATGTGTGTAGAAATGCAGAATCTGCAAACAGCTGTTGTTACCCTCCTTGTTCCTTCAGTAGCTCATGCACCAGTTATACACAGTAGACACCAGTTACCTCCTCACAACCCAGGCATGCCCCTCATATGTACTCAGGTCACGCGGCTGATCTTTGACAGGTTGCGCACAGAGGCCTGTGCAGAGCTGCCCCAAGACCAGAGCTCTGACCCCTGGTAATGGGTCTCTGGAGGTGGGGGGTTTGAGGGAGCCAAGCCTATTCTGCTCTGTACAGTTGTAAACTGGCTGACTCCTCCCCTGGGACTGACTCCCCCACGCTGCAACCTCTCATCACCTTACCTCCCTCCTCCACCTTACACGGCAATGAAGCAAAGTGACGCTGTTGCTAAGGTTACTTGGGGATGGGAGGGGGCGGGGGTTAGGTGGTACAGATGAGGTGGTTTGTTATCTGCCTACATGGTTGATGTGAGACGAAATATGATTGTGTCCTGGTGGTAGAGGTAGCAATGGGTTGATGGAGGTATAGGAATTTTGTACTGGTGAGGGCATACAGGAAGGTTAAATATGTATGTTTCTGAGAAATTGCAAATATATCAGCGTGTGTGCGTGTGTGTGCGCGTGTGCATGTCTAAGCAGAGCAGAGGTTGGTGAAGCTTAGCCGACTCTGTGGAATGTAAACTAGCCACTGCAGCACTCCTGCCTGGCCTCAGTCAGACGCTGCCCCACCGGGGATCCAGCGTGTTGTGTGAGGCCCCCCCACCCTTCGCCCTCACACAGGCCAGCATCCAGCACACAGGGCCACCATCCCTGTTAAAACTACCTGCCTAGCACCCGACTTGCGTTCCAGTTGCCACGGTGATTTGCTCGCCTTGTCTCTATTTTCAAGCATGTGCAGATAAGTAGAGTTTGAACAAAAGCGAGCAGTCACTTACCATGCAGTATCATTTCACAGCTATTTGATACCTGTGCCTCGCACAGCCGCAGTTATCTCCCCAGATGATTGCCCAAGGGAAGGTTCAATGCTTTAATCTAATCTGATGACAAATGATTTGATTAGCTTGGCCACTGATTAACCTCTTTCTCTGTGTTTTGTGCACCTATAGCTGAGCAAGTCTAATTTCATAACCCCCACCCCCACCCCACCCCGCCCTCACTCCCTCACTGGATGTGGCTCTACAAATGTCAGTGTTGGCTGCATGTGTCACTGACTTGATGCATTGTGTTGTGTTGTGTGTGTAACGGTGGCTCCGCTGCACCCATGGCTCACCAGCCATCTGCAGCCCACAGAGGGACACATGATGATGACGGCTGAGTCACCCATTAGCCCAAATTAGAGCCATCCTTCCACCATTCAAGACAGGGCCGCTGGCAATGCCACGCAGTCAAGGCCATTACCGAAAACACGCGCTAAACTGATTTTGCTCTGCAAATACCATTAGCTGGTGCCCCAAGATTATAAATATCCGAACTCCCAATCTGATGAAGAAAATGGGCTCGGATAGGGAACCGTGTTACGAAAATCCTGCATCAATGTCATGGACTTCTTCACTGGTTGCCAGAGGGCAGAGTGAACAGGGTAATGGCGACGACAAGCCAAAGATGGAGGAACAAAGACAAACAGCAGTGGTGAGAGAGGGTTTACATGGACAGCTACAGTCGCTGCTGGGGGAGTTTTGAGAGGAAACTGTTTTGAAAGCACATGGCGTGAAGATAAAAAATTACAGCTTTGTGTTTAGCAGAGACCCCCTACATTTCAGCAATCAAAATAGTTATATGCACAGCAGCTTTGCAACACATACTCACTGTTATCACTGTTAGAAATCTGAGAAAAAAAGATTTGAAAGTTTAGAGCTTCAAATAAGTGCTCTCTAAAATGGCTGCAATAATAGTGGGCCACGCTGTTCAAATGGCCTTGGTTTGGTAAACAACTGTCCTGCATGTGGGCCAATTTGTCAAAACAACATAGCCACTTCAGACTTGGGGAAATTGCCATTTGGTCCATACAACCTATTTCGATCCACTCATGTTTCCGTTTTGCCACAAACGCACCCCAAACCACCCGCCTCTTTCACCATTTCCTTTACTTGAGGGTTCCTGTCGAATGCCAACAACTGTTGCCTAGCAACTAAATATTCACCCTGCAGAAATCCACTAGATTATTATTTCTTTCCAAGTTTCACATTTCTGAGAGAGAGAAAAAAAAGATATCTTTGTGATTTCAAGTTTACAAATCCCAGTGGTGTACAAGCAGTGGTACGCTCTTCAAATGAAATGCACAACCCTCCGTCACATCCACAGAGGGAAACCATTGCAGAGACACCACGGGTATTTCAGGGCAGATGTAGGAATTAGAACACTCTTAATAACCACTGAAACCAACCAAATGGACTGGTTGTTAACTCCACATTACAGATGACCTGCTGTGCATGTGATGATGTTAAGTGAATACAAATTGGAAAGAGGATTTTAATTTGGAGGGTTGGAGTTTTTTATGGACCTGTGAGATGTACAAACCAGAATGTAACCAGGCATGCGTCCCTCAACATTATCACATTATCAAAATTGTTAAAAAGTACACTTGCTTTAACTTCTTGTTATCTTTTTTGTTAAAGCAGGTGTCTTTATTGAAATACATCAGTTAGGAAACTCTTCATTTCTACTGTGTTAATGATGCTTTCATATTTCAATTGACTTGTGGTGTTACCGTCCACATGCTCGAGCAGTGAGATTATTTTTCCCTTGAAGACTGAGTGTGTGCCTGTGGCTAGCCAGCAGTGTGGGCTTAACCCTGGACTCCCAGTAATATGTCTATTTATTCAAGACAACAAAGGCCCCCTGTGATAAATACCATTGGGTGGGGACTCACAATACACACAGTCAACAGTGAGGTAGTCAGAATTTGTATCTGACTGCTGAAGAATGTGTCTCATGCCACAGACAGCAATGTTACAAACTTATTTGTGAAAATACATTTTTATGCGGATGCAGCATGTTTCTTTGCTGCTATATTTGTGTATCTGTTAATAACAGCTGCCGAGGCATTATTTACTTTAATCATGGGTACAACAGTAATGTGGAGTAAAGTAGAGACAAACTATTGTACACATTATGTACTGTCAAGAGATAATTAAGCATATTCATAGTTCTCGTGTATTTTAGCTCCATACAGTCACACTGTAATGAAAGACTTTCTTTCCAGTAATACACGTTTAAGGTAAAAAAGAAGGAAACAACAAAGATGAGGGAATTCATTACTATTCCCTCGAATGTATGATTGAATGTATGACAATATGAACAAAATGTTAATCTGAGATTCTAAAATCGCAAATTTTGGTGCACAAACGATCAATAATCAAATCAAATCCTGCAGATCTCTGTAAAATGAAGATGTATGTAGGTGAATTGAAATTTGCAAGTGTTGGTCGAAGATACTGATGCGGGAAAAAGTTCAAAATGTGCCATTTTTAACTATAAACTCGCTGTCAATGCTACAAATGTTGCTAGAGCAAGGTGGTAAATCACTGACATTTTAGAGAATCAGTCTCTCTCTACATGCCTCTTGGGATGTACTTGAATCCATCTTTTCAGTAAAATTGATTGGACAACTTCTGTAAAAGGATTTAATGATGCATAGGAGAGTTCTGATGCTTGCAGTGATACATTTGCACATTCACCATCATGACTATGCACTCTGGGAAGTCAGGGAATAAGTGTACCAACACAGACAGCTAGAGGGACCTGTTCTTTTTTATAATTAATGACGTTCTTCTGAGACCTAAATGAGTCTGCTTATCTGATGTAGGCTCTGTGCATGGCTGCTTATTAGGATCATCCCATATCAATCTTATGCAAAAGGACTAGCATAAAAGGAAGAGCGTCACAAGCTCACATCAGGCCACTCAGTGATATTCTCATCATCAGATCCTGATCAGCCCATCAGAGCCATCCATACTGCCCCTCAACTCCCGGATATCAGCAAACCACCACCACCGAGGGTGTGAAAAAATCCAACATGGCCACACCAATCGCTGGCTGTCACAGAGGCCCACCTTGTGCATTTGCGCTTATGCAAATATTTATCTGAATTCACACTTGGCTTATCTGAATTCACACTTGGCTTAATTTGACAAGAGCAACCCAGTCTTGAATGGCTTTGGATGCAAAATGGTAATTACTCCTGAACCAAGCTGGAATAATGAACTTGTTAGCATGCTCAGCCTCCTGGAATTCATTACCCCGCTCGACGGCACACTCCTGATGGAGCAAAACCTGATCTGTTTTCATTCTCAACTGCTCAAAGAGACGCTCTGAGGGGAGCTCTGAATCCAACAGACATGTTGGTTGTGACATGTGTGGAAGCCACTCAAATCTACTTACATACATACAGTACAGTAGACACACATATAATCAGCTCATCTAATGAGACTGATCGGTCTTGTCCCTGCTTCCTACTGTCTCATGTGATTGCACACAGACCCTTCACAGAAAAGCATGATCCGTGCAAATCAGAGGAAGGCGGAGCAAGAAAATCTTAACTGGTACATTTCACTTAGCTCTTTGAAAGAATGTGAGTGCATGACAGTTTAAAACCAACAAACAGGACTTGATGAAGGCTGTTAATATCAATGTCACCAATTAGACAACTGAAAATATTTTCTTTTTTATTAAATGGAGGGAAGACAGCAGTTTGACTGGTATTGGAACTATTTTTGAAACAAGTGCTCTCTGGGGAATATCACACCTGCCTAAAAGGACATTTCCAGCATAATTTGAGGGTTTGCTCTCATTGTACATTTTCTGTCAATGTAAAATTAAGTTTAAAATCTTTTCCCTGATTAAAAGGTATTTTCAAATCACTTTTTCCACATCTCTTCATTGCCATTTAATTCCAAATGTCAAAGAAAACAACACTTGAGATTTCCGTAATCCATTTTGTAAAATTGCATCAGGCTATAAAATTGCACAAGCTGCAGCTTCTGTTTCATAATAATGCGTACATTTGAGAACAACGCAGGAGCTGAATTTAGACAGGAGGAAGTGCCTTTCTTCCTCTTTCGGCTTCTTTCTTTTTGACAAAACTTTTTGTGGTCATCTATGGAACTGCCTCCTGTTTAGGCCAACAGACAAACCAAAGAGACGTGCTTTCACAGACTACAGTTTGTAAAAGTAATGCTTGATTTTACATAATTACAGCCTTAAATAGCCCCCCACAGTGCCATTACACTGTGATAATTATTCAGAATTTGATTCTACATATTGAGAGTGAAAAACTAAAACAAATAAGTAGCAAAAGTCTCGTTAAATTACACAAAATGCAAGAAAATGACTTGCAGTGATTTAACAGTTTTAAACAGTACAGGAATGCAGAGAATAATTAAAAACTACTGAACTGGAATTGTCCGTATAGAATTTATCCTGGCTCTTATTACCTGAATGAAGCTGCACTCATTCTCTGCTTTGCACAGGCTCGTTTTCTCACTGTCTTCCCTACCAGATGGGTCAAGGACAGATCAGGGGCGACATGCCTCCAGTCAGCATTTGTCCTTTTTATCTAAGGAAAATGCTCGCAGGCACTCTGCCTATTTGTCCAGCGTTTGAGTCAATCACACCACCAAACAGGCTTACAATCAATGCACACATTGCTGATTACATTTCAGATGGGTATTTGGGAGGTAAACAATTTGAATGACAGTACAAACAGAGACAGTACTGGGACAGACACTGCTTTGTGCCTTGCCAAGTCTGTCACACAGATGCAACTGTAGATTCACGATCACATTCTGCCACAACGCAGCTATGCCAGTTTCTTGTAGAGACTGATATATATATATTTTTTTTTATCCCTCTAATGTTGACAATTTACGACTATAAACCAATTCTATCGTTGCCCTCCCTGTGACTCACTCTGGATACAAGCATTGGCTAAATGCCTAATATCTGTAAAATATAACACAGCTTTGTACCAGTAAAATTCAGCACCTGGAAGTGAGGGAGCTTTATTAGGCTTGTAGTGTATCTGGTGACAGCTAAAGAGATTTTCAGGACTGAAGCATTTAATGGAAACAGCTGGGCAGCATGTGGGTTAATGTAATGGCTTTGCATGTTGAGCAGAAGTGGTGCTAAGCTCAGGCTATCAGAGAGCCATCGACAGAGCAGACCCGCCACTCCATCTCTCTCACGCTCAGTCTCGCTGGCCCCGTATCTCCAGCTCTCCTTTTTCACTCCCCTCTAAGCACCCATCAATTGAGGCAGTGAAGCCATCAGTGCCCACGCTTAGCCCGCCTGTCTCATTGCTTGGATAGCCGTGTGTGTGCGAGAGAGCTTTAGTGTTTGAGGGTGCTTGTGTGTGGAGCCCCTTGATTGGACTCTACAGCAGAGGCTGGAGCATTAATGAACACTGCCTGTCACAGTCACAGTCCTCTTTGCAGGTCTCTCACCCATCACTTGGCCGATGGATCAGCGAAGCCTGATCTAAATGGGCTCTCTTTTACTTTTCTCTCCCCGCTGGGCCTGCTCTGCTGGCTGAGGATCACCGAGATCAGTGGAGGCATCTAATCCTGGCATCCTCAGCCCACCTCTCTCAAGTGTTTGTTACATCTACCTTGGTAGTGTTCAAGTCAAAATCAGGACCAAAGTGAAGTGATACTCGTACTTGGATCTTGGATTTTGACAAAACTTCTGCGAAGGATACAATATGGTTTTTCAAGTTTTGGAAACAACACCGGCACACCAAATGCGCCTACATATACTTTAATCTAACATGATGTCTTCATAACATCGTCCATTCTCATCTTATAAATCTGAAGACAGAACTGCTTCGTACTACAGCCCTGCTCTGAGTCTGCAGAACAACAGCACACACCCAAAGAAGGACCCAGCCACATAATGTCAACTTGCGTAACATCCTTCCACTCCACATTACAAAAGAGCGCTCATTATGAATATGCAAGGTTACAGGAGAAGCAGGCTTTTGTCCTTACTGCCATGTTTTATTTAATGAGCCTGGGGTGGGTTTGACTTGATTTGCATGTGCTTGTTATAGAATCACATAGTTCCACTGCTCATGCCCACACACTCCCCAATATAGGGACATTTTGATTCCATTTTTCGCTTGGCTTGTCTGTCAGTTTACGCGAGCAGAAGGACCATGACTCAATTTTCCACCAAGGAGGAGGCTTTCATTTGTGTGCATCAAGGATGGAGGTTCTGCTGTTTCCCAGTGTATGTGCGCATGTGAGCATATGCGCGCGTGTGATCCGAGGTGTGTCGTTTGAAGCGGAGTGCGTGGGGAAGGGGTGTGAGGGAAAGCTCTGAAGAAAATAGTGCTGATGTGGTCACTCTCTCCGACAACAGCCAGATAATACCAAGTGAGGAGACGACAGGATACGAACTACATGAAAAGGCCTAAAAATCTGCAGCCAGCTAGAATACGTCTTTGATAACAGAAAAAAGAAAAGAAAAAGACAAAGATGTAAAACTCCCCTGTCTCCTTCCCCTTCTAATCTGGAAATGGCATAGATGAAAATGTGGCTCATACCATACTTGGCAATTAATAGCCCCCAGGGCAGAAATGTGTCCCACTTTGATGATGTCAGTGCTTTGAGGAGTGAGGGACAGGTCAGTGCTAGCGTCACGGACATCAGAGGCCCTTAGCGCTGTGGCGAGATGTCAGCCCAGTTAGCGCCATCGCTGTGTGATGAGGCCTGGACAGACGTGCAGGGGGGCCAAACGTGACAAGGCAAGCAGAAACGGGGATGATTCAACCCTGCAGACAGGACGGAGGCAGGCAGGGAGAGACAGAAATGCGAGGAGAGGGGGAGGAAGGAAACAGAGCACTTGGCGAAAGGGAAGGAATATGGAAAGAAAGAGGAATAGAAAGAAGAGTAGGAGAGGGCAGCGGGAGAGATGATCATGATAGGGACAGCAAATGGGGAGTTTATATATACAGTACAGGAATTCACGAGGGGGTGAAAGGAAGAATGTATTAATAGAGAACAGCACATGTTAATGAAAAGGGGTGCTGCCGAGCACAGAGAGCGAATGGGAATACAGCTTTTGAAAACGCTGAACCTTGCAGCAGTAATGACTGAAAAGCGTGATGACGGGAACCGAATTAAAAGACGAACAAGTGGCCTGAATCAAAGTTGCAAAATAGAAATTAGCGCCAAGTCAAAGACATGATATTGTGACCCGGCTGAGGATAAATAACCCTTTCTGCCCCTCCCTCAACACCCACATGTACCCACAAGCAAAGCACATACCGTCCAATCTGCTCCAGCGTAGTTGCTGTGTAGCACAAGAAGAAAACAAACGTGTGGTTCTCCTGCAGAACTCCCCAAGCGAATTTGAGTTGCTGTATGAATGTGAAACAGGGCATTGCAGAACAAGAGCGCACATCCTCTGCAAACTTTCACTGAATAATTTAATGATCTGTGTTTCAAGAAATAAAAGTCTGTTTTTTCTGTTTTCTGTTGCTGACTGATCCAGCGCCATAGCAATTAAATCTAAAGGCAGTTTGTGAAAGCTTTCTCATTTTCTCTTATAAAACAAACAAGTGTCTGGTAGGTCCGTCACAGGAAAAATCCTCCTGCACACAGAAACTGCTGGTGTCTTAATCCTTGTTCTGGTCCACTAAAAAAGGTCTGTGTGTGCGTGTGGCTATGAGTTCATATCAAAACTAAGATTTGTTTAAAACACAAACAACCTTATTCCTTTGTTCTAGTGTATGCATGTCTGTCATGTTTGTAAGTTCTTTATAAAAATCACAATAAAAAAATGCCGTTTAAACAGATACATTCTTGGAATGCATATAATTTATTTGGATTTATTTGAGTTTTTTGTATAATTTCTTTTTATTTACTGTTAAAAAAGCAGAAATGCCCTTTAAATTTCTGCTACTAGGTCTGGCTACAAGACTGGGTGTCAGATAAAGACTTACACACACATTACATATTTCAGGTCATCATTTTCCCATTCATCTGACAGTCAACTGACATCATTTGTAGTGTAAAGAACAACTTAATTGTGAGTGTTTTGTCTTGTGACATGTTGGTCTCACAATAAAGTTGTTCTTTATACTACAAGTGTTATTGGACTTTGACCTCTTCAGTCTATTGCCCTTCTCCGTGCACCTTGGGCGTAGGTGAAGTTGTGCCAGAAATCCCTAAACTGCAATCAGTGCCAGATTAATGCTAATGAGAAATTTTGTACAAGACATCTTTTACTTCATTTGTAAATGTGTACTTTGTTACACGGAGCAGGGGGTGTGGGCGGGGGTTGGAAGGATGTAGGGAGCGTCGTGTGGGCAAAAGGTGTGGTGCTGACACCATGGCCATCTGGAAGGCCGGTGGGAGCTGAGGACCTAACAGAGAGAGCAGACTGCCACCTCATACACACACCTGATCTCAGGCCAGCGTCTGCCTGTGTGTGAGTATGTGTGTAAAGACAAAGAAGGATTGAGCACAAGGAATATTACGGATATGAAGAGGGAGTGTCTGTATGGCCATTTAATACAACTCTACATATCTGTCAGCTGCCTGTGTTTATACAACAGACCAAGTGAAAGGAAAATGGGTTGAGAAATAAAAAAATAAAAAAGCCTGAGGAGCAGTGACAGATGGAGAGAAAATGAGATATCACAAGTGTGTCAGATCATATTGACAGGGGTGTCTCTAAACAGAACTACTGTTCCTTTGATATTAATCACATGGCCTGAGCCATTTGTGTTCATACAACATACAACACAAAAACCCTAGAACGAATGACAAATATGATTAGCGAGAATGATACAATAGTGTATCAGGAAAGGGGAAATCCCCAGATGAGAAGAGCAAAATTCCCCAATATTATATTTTTAAACTGATGGAATGAAATGGGATGAATGCTTTGCCTAAAAGAAAAGAAATAGAAATAGCTAAATGGACAGAAAACTATCTAGAATCCTTCACCACTTTTATTTTAGAGCAGGGTCCTTCTCCGACAGAGTTCACTCCTACTAAAGCCAACGGTAAACTTACTGGGAAAATTAATTTCAGCGGTTTCTTGCGGACAGAAGGAGGCATTTGGGTTAGGGTTAGTGAAGGAAAACAAAGCCCTGTATAGGCGTTAAGACTCCACACTGTGGACAGGCAGGCAGGCTGGCTAGACCAGTCAAATCCTTTGCAAACAGCTCCCCACTGCATGCCAGAGTGCAGCTGGACGAAAACATCAGAGGTGCACCGACTGTATCTGTAACATCAGTGCTGGTGCTGATAAGGCACCTTCATACTCATACTCTGCAATTATTCTGTTTCAGATGCCTTTTTCCCCTCAGTTTTTCCATTATAAGGAAAAATGACTGGTATGAAGAATGTTAAAAATTAAAATACAAGGCTTGTGGTTTACAGTATGTTTAGAGTTACCTTCTGTGAGTTCATTTCTTTGATGCACACTTTCATTTAACTGGTTGATCCATTTAATGAAATACTCAGAAAGTTTGTATGGTTTATATGCACCTCTATTAAATATAGAAAATGTCGCTTTGCTTTGCAGAGACACTTTCTATTTCCTTTTCTAGGTTCAGATCAGTGCTTTTTTCATTCTCTTTGCCAACATCCTGTAGTCAGGTTTTTCAAAATTACTCATTTTGAGGCATTATTTGCTTAGCTTGTTAAAAGGCTAACCTGGATTATTTTGTCTCACCACACATTCTAAAACCCAAAACATATTAAATTGAAGGCTGCAACTAACAATTATTTTCACTACTGATTTCAGATGATTATTGTCTCCATTAATCGTTTGGTCAATAAAATGTCAGAAAACTGTTAAAAATGCACATCAGAATTTCCAAATACTCAGTTCACTATCACACACGACAAAGAAAAGCAGCACATCTTCACATTTGAAACTGGAACCATAGATTTAAAATTTAAACAATTAAAACAGCTGCTTAATTTTTGCTAATCGACTAATCAATCAGCTAATAATTTCAGCTCTATTTACTGGTTTCAATGGGTTGTGGTTACCTCTTCATTCCTCCATCACTGCCATGGAACGCACATAAACAAACAATGCAAAGCTGCAGTAGGTGTACACAAATTTGTAGGCCGTGCTGTGTTTGACTGTTTCTGCTTCTGGCAAGTTCGACTTTGTTGTTATTACACCTCTGCCTTAAGCATGGTTAGAGCAGGTCTGACACAGTCTGGGTCTATTGCTTCTTGCAGTGTTGCCTACATTGTAGGTCAATGCGCACACAAACACAATCATGTACAAAAACACACTAGTATGCATACAAACACATACACAGTGAGACCCCTTGGCTATACAACCACTCTCCTTGCCTCCAATATAATGTATGTTGTTTGTTTGCTGGATCTGAGCTAGCCAACAGCATTACCCTGATGCAGCCAAGCGTAGCCTGCACTGGACACACACTCTGTCAACGGCAGTAAGCAAGGAGAGTACTGCACTGCCAGAGATATGGAGCAACAAATCTATACCTCTCACAGAATGGGAGGGTGTGGAGGTGGGGGTATCTAGCTACAGTATATGATAGAATTTGATAAACAGCTGGGGTCAGGAGGCAGGTCAGCACACCATTAAGTTATTCTGACAATTTTGATCCATTGCACGCAATACTGGGGATGAGGCACTGGGCGTCAACTAAGAGCGGTAAGAAAAAAAAACGAATGGAAAAAGGAAAAACTGGCAGGAAGCATAAAACAAACAGAGACCGTCTTTACTGCAGGAGATGAGAGGAGATAAGAGACATCAGAGGGAGAGTCTGCTTTATCAGAATGCAACGAGAAACCAGGAGGAGAAACGCACTCCCTCCAGGGAGAGGGGATGGGATGGGGAATATGGAGGGGGAGAGTAAGCTGATGTAAAACTGTATTATAAATCATGTGGAGCTGCATTAAAAGAAAAACCTTTAGGATATCTGAAAATACAGTACAATCCTAGGGAATGGAAATGGAGGGAAACTGGATGGTGTATTCTGCTCTTTACTGTATATTTCTACTCTTAACTTTATATTATGGTCTTCATCTCAGCGAGGGGAGTTTGGGACTCGACAGGGGGAAACTAAGGCCTTTGTTTTAATTAAGAGTTCAATTATGAGGCAGCTAATGGCTTGGTAAATATAAGGGGTTAATAACTCAGAAAGCAAGATCAATCATCTGATTTCTATTTTGTGACGCTGGAGAAAGTTCCAATTTAGGTATGCACAAGCACGCGTGTATGTACAGTGTGTACTCTGAGTGTGTGAGAGTGTGCCGTTAAGTGAAGAGCACAGAGCAGAAGCCATTCCTGAGATGGGTTTTCCATTAGATTTTTGTGTGAAGTAGACAAACTGACCTAGTATCAGCTCTTAGCTGTACATATCGGGAGGTCATTTTCTGTAAGCCGATGATCCTGATGTTTGGCAGTCTGTCATGTTCACAAAGTAGCTGTTAGCCGCTTGTAGAGTGTAGGTCAGCTGTCTAAAATGAAAGGGAAAAAAAGGAAAACTCTAACTGTAATAGACAAAAAGACTATGCAGGGGGAAAATTATTTTTGTAGCATCTATATCTTAAAGGTATGTTGAATCATGGTAGTTTCAAGATAACCTCATGTCAGTGGATTCATTCAGATGAAGTATTTCAAATGTGTGTGTGTGTTTGAGGTCGTGCATGTGGGCATGAGCCCAATGAGGCAGAAATGGTGCCAGTAGCCTTTGAGGAAGGAGCATGTGTCCGGCATCCACCGCTGTTGTGCTGGGTCACAGATGTCACCTGCTCCAGCAGCCTGCCTCACACCACTCGCCCTCCCCCACCACTTGCCCACTGGTAAACAGCACTACACTGGAGGTGATTACAAGTAGCCCACAGTGTTGTTACTTACTGTATTTGGATTCTAAATTATTGTTTTGTTTGAAAAATTGGATTCAAACATGGGTCACAGAACGATCACAAGTGTCCACAACAGTCGCTCAGATTAAATATGAGAAATGTTATCCAGAGCTACTGGCTATGTTATGTGGCCATGGCCTTGCCAAGTACTGACAGTGCAAGTTCAACTGAAATAAACGCTGCTGGCTGGTGGGTTGGTAGCATTAAACGCAGCAAATTAGCCTGGAAAGAAGCCTGGCAAAGGAAAACATACAGATAATGTCAGCCACAAGAAAAAGTGTGAAACCACCATCCCACAAAATAAATCAGCTATGAGACGAAGAAGTGTGTGTACGTGTTTGTGTGTGTGTCTGTCTGTGGCAAGCGCATATAGACTCTGCTAATCTTTCAAAGGAGCTCCCTTACAATGGTGTGGTCATCTTTTTGAGAGGGCCTGAAATTCCTTTTGCACCCCTCACCACTTGTTTGCTTGAGAAGCAGAGGATGCTTTACCACATGAATCCTCCACGGAGATTGTTGATGTGTGCATCTCTCGCTCTCTCTCTCTCTAACACACACACACACACACACACACACATTAAATGTGCCCACCCACACATCACTGACATTTCTTTTCGGAGCATCTTTAAATTACCATGCATATTAGTGAAGCACTGCCAAGACCCCTTTTTATTATTCCTCTTAATCTCGTGTGTTTACGGGGTCAGTGGCTGCCCCCACTCCACCCTACGCTGATCCTCTCCCCTTCCCTCCTCCGCCTCTATGCTCTCCAGCTCCCCTCTGCTAGCAGAAACAGACAAGTGGTTACACCCCGTCTCTCTCTCCCTACTGCACTGCACCGACAGATCAGGATAGGACAGCATGGCACGCTCCTGCTACACGCCTGCCTCCTCTCCCTGCACTTGCCGCCAACCAAACCCACTTGCTACCAACTGTGACTCGCTTCTCATAAAAACCAGCCAA
The DNA here is from genome assembly GCA_008360985.2 of Macquaria ambigua. Classification (NCBI taxonomy): domain Eukaryota; kingdom Metazoa; phylum Chordata; class Actinopteri; order Centrarchiformes; family Percichthyidae; genus Macquaria; species Macquaria ambigua. The sequence continues at coordinate 48,994 of VMKM01000233.1, read as the reverse complement.
GCAGTTCTGCACGCCAGTTCAATGTGTCATGATTTTAATTAATAATCTGGAGTATTTTTCAAGTTCTCTGGGTTACAGTTGGGTGTCTAATAGTTTATGATTTCCAACAAAGACTAAAGCGTCAGTATGCTTTAAACAAAGTGCTTGTTGACTCATCGAATAGAGTTTGAAATCCCCTCCCCCATACCTCTCCAAAGTCTGAAGTAAAAGGACTGCATCCGACAATTTCTGTAACTTTCCGAAACTGACAATCCAAATAACATGCCCACTTCAGCAGCAATTGGTCAGGTGTGCGGAGCTGAGAAAGAATGCAGGATTTGGACTTCTCCCTCAAGCTCTCTTTTTTCATTCTTCACACAACTACTCCTCTCACTTTGTGTATACAACCCAGTGCAACACCATGAATGCCTTTGAAGAGAGACTATCTGAAAGTGTGCGCCGTTACCTCCATTTGAACAATTCACAGCATCACGTCCCTCTCTATGACGGCAAGCTTTTCGCCCCACCTTTGACTGTGGCCATTCGGAAAAGTTATAAACACTTTTGACATGTCAGGATGACACTTTGTATGAATTAGTTAGTTTGAAGCATACTGAACTCTGGGCTTGCACACACAATTTACTTCAGAAGGGCTGGAGGCTTCATGCACGCAGTAACTTTCTAGTAAAGGAAACAATCAGGTAGATCATGAACTTGTAAACCAACAGTAAAACTAGTTGGTACAGAGAATGCTGTACAAGCTGCTTGGACAAAGATGGCAGATGTTTTTGGCTTTAGTTTAGCTATAAAAGGATAACCTTGTTAACGTCAGTCCTTTGAGAGAATGCCAGGAACCTAGGAGGCAACTCTTGTGTTGGCCTTCAGTCAATGGACATAAGTAGTTAATGGTGAGCTACTCTTTTCATGTCAAAAGTGCTAAAGTTTAACATTCAGGTAGCGTTCATAATACAATGGTGAAGTAAAAATTGGGATTTTCTGGTTTTGCCTGTAAGAAACATCCAAGGGCACAAAGAGGGTTCACTCAAGTACGAAGGCAGGGGCATGAGCGCAATGTGGGGGCCTGGTGGGCGCTAGCAACCCATGCTTCTAATCCCAGTTAAGACAAGCCCGGCAGGCGAGCCGACACAAAGGAGCTTGGTCCAGTGTTAGTGGAATTAAAGCAAAGCCTCTCCTCTGTTGTTATGCTAATCCACAAGACAATGATTATCTGTGGGGCAACGTTTCCACAGTGATAAACATGGCTCAAGAGTGCCTCAATTAGGGCGCCGATTGCCAGAGGAGAGCCAAGGCCGAGTGAGGCCGCTGATGCCGCTATGGATGAAAAAGAGCGGAAAAAAAAGAGTGCGCAGGGCGTTTTGTTATTTCAACCGAGTGGATGGGTCAGCTTTCAAACAGGAAGGTAAACTTACAGATGAAGCTTGACCCTCACAGCTTGACCTTGGCCAGGCTTGAGCCTCTCCATGCTGTAAAGACTTCCCCACTCACTGGGACAAGTACTTTAATAGTGAACATGTAATTAGCTCTTAAATGCAGCCAGGGTACATTATTCTGCAACGACAATAGGGTACCATTATGACTCTCAATAACGTGTTCTCTAGGCTGTGCGTGTGGAATAATGAGTGAGTATGCCATACAGGGTTGTGGCTTGCCTCATTCATCCTCTAATGTGACAGCACAGCAGTTAAGGTGGTGGTTGCAGTGTTTTAGTTTTTGTTTAAACATCAAGATTGGAGGACAACCATAACACTGGATTCATCTATAATAATCCTTCATTTACTCCACAAATCAAAGTGAGGAGGCAAAGCCCTCGCCGGGTGTTTAAAGCTCCTCACTGAGTTGATGTGCCAACTTCAATTCTTTGCTGTTGTCACAAGATCAAAGAAAAGTAAAAAACCAGGCTAGGGGAGGCTGTTTTCCGTTTCTGGAGCGGCTTGTCACACAGCTATTTTACAGATGCGTATTTGAAAACCTGGTAGTATGGCTGGCATCACACGAGTGTCTCCTCGATCCTCGTCAAAATTAGCTCTGGGTCACCGACAGACAGACAGTATACATCCCACTAGCTCATACCTCCATCCTGTCTATCTGTCGCACTTTCCTGCTGTTTCCATGAGGAATGTTTCATCATTTTTTTGGTATGTGGTCAGTCACTTGCTCTTGCTCTTTCCCTCCTCTCCTCTCCCCGTCTGTCCCACAGCTCCAACAGCATAATAGGCCTTGGACTGCTGTGTCATCTCATTGAGTCCTATTAGGGGCTCTTATATCTGACTGGCATGTTGTTATTGCTCTCCCAGACCACAGCTAAAACTGAGGAATGGGTCTGCCAAGTGGGCCCTTTAAAGTCCCCTCTGCATTGATAGCACTGGCAATGAGGAGCAGTGGGGTTGTGGTGGAGGGTGGTACCACGACAACATGAAAAGAGAGGAAGGGGAGGAGGTGACACCATCTGAAGCAACACCCCTGGGGCTACATGACAGGCATGTCAGATGCAAATGGTCTCATGCTGGTTTGCTATGGGCTTTGCCATAGGTGAATGCCAGTGCTGCCACTCTCCCAAGAGTCTGCTGAAGGAGGACTGGGGGGCGTCAACAAGCTTGCAAAGGCAGCGGGAAGCATAATAGAAAAGTGCTGTAACATGCCCGACAACAGACGATCACAGATCTAAACTGAGTCTTTGAGTTGTAGTTATTTATAACTTTAGTTACTTGCAAATGTTGAAAGCTAAACTTAATGAGATGAGGGATTCGAAAGGATTCAGAGTTGATGCTGGATTTGGATTCGATAAAATGCTATCAAACCCCAACCCTAGTGCTGATGTGGTAAAGCAAAAGTGACCTATGACTCTGACTAGCTAAACGCTGGTGTTGAGTTTGGACAACGAAGTCCTGCAGGGTTCACAGTTTTGCCCTGCCCAACTAGAAGAGCAAGATGCTCCAGTTGCAATGTTTGCAGAAATTAAGAAACAGCAAGGAGGGACCAGAATAGGGACAAAGACAAACGGGAAGGGAGGGGGGAAAGAAACATTAAGTATTAGAGGGTGCTTTGTTCTTTTCCCCTTTCTGGGGTTCATAGAGCCTCAAGAAGCATCAAAGAGAAGCAGCAACTGTACTTTCCAAATCCCCAAATGATAAAAGACCACACCATCCTCCTGCCCCTAAAACTCACAAAATGTTGAGGCTATGGCTCATGCTGGTAAAATCACACTCCTCCCCACATGCAACCAGCTAAACTATAGATACGCTATGTCTGACTGATCCTTCAGAGACACCAGAGACCACTTAACCCTCAACTGTATCAGTCACTAGCTCTATGCTGAGAGAGATTATATCCTGTAGACGGATGGTTTAAGTTGTACCACTGTCACAGGGAGGGTACTATACTCTGGTATTGCAGACTTCCACACTGCACTCAAAAGCAAATACAACACAGAGAGATGTCTGTTTCTTGGACACTATTTGTGAAGCTATTGTTCTGCAAGGTGTGACATTACAGGAAAGATGGCAGAGGCCAGGGGATGACATGTGACAAGGATAATGAGTCAAACTTGCACACAGCTTACGGGCAATTGTACAGCTCAATTTACCCTCAACATTATGGTTGCTGTTAAAACAAGAATGCACAGCCTTTTTCACTTCTGCAATTATTTTTTTTTAAGAAATGATGTGGAACTGAAAAATCAATTTGCTCCTTTTTTTGATGGAAAATCCCTGGCAGCCAATGAGGTCTGTGCTGTCTTGAGAGTAATATGTTACTTTTCACAAGTCATGCACATTACTTATATGAACTGCCCCTTCAAACTTACAAACACCTGCTGTCTGCACTGTACAAGGGCTGAAAATTCATATTGATATTGCAGTATAAAATAATGCAATATCTATAATGCAAAGCCTGCAACATGGGCATTATGAATTCATTTTATAACTCGATCGATAACTGAAACATTGGGAATGAGACTTTTCTGGCACACAGAACTCCTTAATGCCCAGAAATACCATTAAGCAACAAGAGATTGGACATCACTGAGAGGTCCGATGGGAGATATTCCCACAATCATCCAAACGGGAAGCTCCTGGAAATGTTTCAAGTCACATCTATTAAGTTAATATAACCTTAAACCTATTCTTCAAATGCACTGCAACTGCAGTATATGCCAAAATAATGCTGATGTTATGTTGTGTCCACATTTTCGCAGATCTAGCTCTATGGCATTCGCTTCTGTCTTTGGCTGAGCAAATTGCACAGGTATGAATTAATGTCAAATCACTGCGATGATCACGGTGTAATCCGCTCTTTAACATTTCTGTGATCCCTCCGTTTGTACAATGAACATGCAGATATTTCTGCCGATTTGGGGGATATGACAAAATCTGAAACACCTGAATTGTCCACGTCCAAGTACTGCTGTATACATTTAATGACCAAGGGTATCCAACTCAAACCCAATAGTAGTATACCAAAAAATACTTGCTACATCATGATGAAACTGATTGAATCTGTAACACAAAACCTTAAAGGCCTTAGGGATCACATATGTTGATGATTATAAATTCACACACAATTCACAGTTATCTGGTTAAAATTCTAGTCTTTCTTTGTAAAATACCACCCTGATCCTTTGCTGATGTCCTCAATTAAATCCACCTCAGCCCTAAAGGAGAGTTGTGAGAAAAGAACTAAAAAGAATAATCCACCCTCAGATACTCTTACACTGTTGAAAATCATCAATATGTGACGAACAATGCATTCCAGGAGTTATTCTGTGATTGTTATAATTACTATTTTGTTGTACCCACTTTCTTTCAGCTTTCCTCTTCTAATTTGACTTCTGTTAGTGATTTCCTATATTCCCCAGAGTGCTTTTCAACAACCCCCAGAGAAAAGACCTGACAAGCTCAATGGAACAAGCTGTTTTATTCAGCTGTGGGTTATAGACCTATATGTAGGGGAAAAAAAGATATAGCATATCAGAGCTTTTTTTAAGTCAAGAGCATTGTGCACTTTCGTGAGAACACAAAATGTCTTGTTGCTGCATTGCACTCTGTTCTTTTGAGGCTACCTATTAGAGAAATTAGCATCACAGCCTGGTTAACAGTGGATTGCTGCCAGTTTAATCATTGATCATCATTTAAAGCATTCAAAAATAAAGTGTTTTTGTTTGACTGTGAGGGGTGGATACGAAAACCATACATTTACAGTTGGGGTTGTCAAAAAGAGGAAAATGTGACATCACACCCTCTACATTTAGTCAGTTTGGTAGGGAGTAGGAAAAATACCATCAAGCAATTAAATGGTTCCAGAAACTAACCACTGCCATTAATTCCTAACTGTTTTAACTGGTGGACTTTTCCATACAGGGAATATTTACACACCTCTTAAAAGAACTGAATCAAGGATTTGGCAAAAGTGCTAACAACATGGTGCATGTCAGATCAGACTTTTAGGTGCTTCTGATGACTTACAAAATTCTATATTGGCATGCCCCTTCATACCGGTCTGATCTCTGACTCGGTTGAGGGCTATAAATCCAAACTTAAAACTCAACGTTCAGTTAGTTGCTTATTCTTTGATTACCTCAGGCCTTGTACCTGCTATAATTATCCTTATCCGGTGGGTCTATAGTCTCAATGAATCTGTTGAGCCTAGTACTTATAGTCCATGTTTGTTCTGCCGACAATACTGTAATCTTTCTGAAAATCACTGCATCTCTGTAACCCTCTGTTTGTCTGTGTGTCCATCTCTCTCTCCTCCTTGTCCTCTCTTTTCACTCAGGCATCTCTGACCATCAGCTGTCCTGGGACCACTCTCTCTCCCCTGGCTGTCGGTGCCTCATTCCAGATGTTCTGGATCTTCGTCCTCCAGGAGCCTCAGCCTCTCCCATTGTCTCTCTCTCTCTCTCTCCCTTCTGTGCATATGGGCCTTTTCTCTCTCTCCCTCTGTGTGCTGGTTTCCTTTCTCCTATCTGTGGGAATGGTGTGCTTGAGCTTTGCCTCTTGTGTGATTGTGTAGTCTGTCCTCTTTCCAGGTCTCCATGGTGAAGAGCAGGTTGTGTGGCTCAGGTCCTATCTGTTGGCGGCACCTGGAAGTTGCTCGACGTCCATATTTTTCATATATGTTGAATAAAATGATCTGTAATTTTCAACCTCATTGTCCATGCTGTAATTTTACTATGTTTCTGAGGTTCCTCCCAGTTTTTTCCCCATAAAGGTTTTTTGAGGGATTTTTTTCTTATACGTATCGAGGGTCTAAGGATAGAAGGTTTCGTGTGCTGTACAGATCGTAAAGCCCCTTGAGGCAAATGTGTGATTTTTGACATTTGTCTATATAAATAACATTTATTTGACGACTATCAGGAAGTTTATCTTTATATTTTGTACAGTGGATATTTATGTCTGCAGTGCGTGAATGCAGATTTTGCTGTATATTCACAGTGTGACTGCTGGCTGATTGCTACCCTGCTGTCTTCCAGAGCGCCATGCTGGGCCAGGTGACAGGACTCCTGCAACGGAAATCCAATCAGGCCAATCCTCTACGATCCTACACAATCCTCTCAGCCGCCGCCCTACACCGCCAGCCATCTGTAACACACACTGCACATGCCACACACACTTACAATGAACTCTTTGATAGATATGGAGATGGACACATGCACATTAACCACCTCACCGCCTGTGAACTTGGCACAGGCATTGGAGGGCTTAGTGCTAAGCGAAACACTGAATCCCTTCCAGCTACGAGGACTACGCAGTGTAGCTGACCCTACATTCTGAACTCTCAATGGAGGTCACAGACATGACTTTACCCCTTGGGGATCAATAGTGTAACAGCAAAAATCCACAAACACTCCCCCTACCATTGCAAACAAACCCTCCAGGAAGCACGACTGGCACCAGTGACATAAATAGCCCCCCGCCTGTGAGAAAGATAATGCAGGCCTTTCATCGTCGTCCAGGTCCCACTTTGCAGGGGCCTGGGGTTGAACCCTCTCTGGACCTGTGTGGAGGTCACACACAGGGCACCCAATACTGGCCAGTACTGGATCAGATACCACTGGCTAAATGGAGGCCATTCAATAGTCCTCATGCGTGTGGGTAGAGGTGGATTGGCTGCTGGGAATTTGGGCTTCCTGTTGAAAACAGAATAATATCCACAAACCCCCGTACAGAGGCAGGCCTGTCACACAACCTTTCTACCCAAGTGTGGGAAATGCACCCATTCTGTCAGATGAGCTCATAGTCTTGTTCTTTTCTATTCCCATGTGTGTGTCTTTGTGGGCTTGTGCATTCTGTGTTCTGGCTGCAGAATGAATTTGGGCTATTGTCACTGTGATCCTAATGGCCAGCATCTGGCTCTCTGGCGCTATTTTTTATTTTTGGGTGGGGTGGGGAGAATGGGGGGTGGAGGGGTGAGAGTGAGGTGGGTGATCTGACTGCTTATGCCTCAAGCTGCGCAGCTGTCCCAATTACTACCTCTCTCTTCTCTCCTAATTTCCCCTCCATACCCATCTGCCTCTTCTACACTCCAAATCTCTGTCCCGTCCATCCGTAGATGCCACTAGTGTGGGTTTGTACTTTCAAGAAGCTCCCATGCTAGAAAGAGCCTTTTAGAGACCGAAGTAGGTTTAGATCCTGTTTTAAGTTAGACTCTGTGGGGTGCATAAGACCCAGACAGACGGCTAAGAATTTTTAGCAGCATCCCTGAATCCCTCCAGCCCTCCATGCCTGCTCTGATCCCGGCCTGAGCTGTGGACTCAGAGGGGCTGACAAGGCTGTTTGATGGGCCATAGGCACTGAGCATCAGGGGATTTTGTGGGTAGGTGGGTGGTTGGCAGGGAAAAGGGGGGCTGTTTGTGTCCCACAGTGAGTCCCTCAGCAACTTCTGATGAGCTAAAAATTCTCTGTGTGTCATACCCATGTGAATTCAGTTCCTCATGCAGAGGAGGCACCACAAACTTCAATGCGTTCTTCTTGTCCTGGTGCTAAGCATTCACAGAATCTCTGTGAAACGGTAAGAAACTAGAATAAATACACAGACACATAAATATATAGATGTATATATAGCATATACATAGACACAGATGAATCCAAAGGCACACAGGAAGCTGTGCAACAAGGGGCAGTAAAGTGCTTCCTACAGAAAAGGAGAAAAAAAGGGGAAGGAGAGAAGTGCTGCATGTTGATGGGTACGTGCCCATTTCTGGACGGCTCCAATGAGCCGAGAAGAAATGTCGTAAGACCCACTTCCCAGCTCAGGCTGCAGCAGCAATAACTCCCTAAGATACAGCAAAAGCAAGCACACATAAGTGAATGCGCATGCACACACACACAAATGCACGTCCTTTCTGATATGAGTGCACTGCAGGCTGGGCAGCGTCCCTGCAGGACCAAACAGAGCTGGGGCAGCACACTCTTTGAGGGGGAGTGCAGGTCAGGATCTCTGACTGGTCTACCCCTCAATCCAGATCCAACACATATTCACACATCCTCCAAACCCACCCAAGACAGTTGTGACTAAGGCATTATGTGATCTAGATCCAGTCCCAACACAAATCCAATCTGATGCCACATAGCTATCGGCCAAGCTCCTATTGTGCCTGCCTGACTGAATTCCTATTTAGAACTCCCCTTCTTCCACCCTGTCTTTAGACATTCAGCTGAGTAAGACAGGTAGACAAGCAGCAAGACATTTAGACAGGCAGACAGCAGGGCAAGCCTGCTGGGGCCTTTTCTTTTTCTGCTGCTAGAGAATGCTATCAGCGTGGATCAGGCTAGGCTGCTCAAGCTGAGCTTCAGCAGCCTCACGGCCCGGCCTGCATTTCTCCATGGAAACCTGCCCCACACTCGCCCTGTGATTGGCTCGCACGATCACTAGACAGACACTCTGTCTTACAATACAGATAATAATGGCCCTCCGGTAGGATGAGAGCAGGAGAAGAGTGATGGCAGAAAGGCCTTTTTCCTACAGATTTTGCCCTTTAGAAAGGCTGCATTCAGCAAGCTTACAAGAAACTAGAGACTACAGGTATGTCCCTGCACATGGCTGTTGGTTAGCTCTACAGTCCCTACTCTAATGCAAAAGAAGACAGCACTAAGATTCTCCACAAAGTCATTAACATCTTTATTTTCTCATGTCTTTACTGGTGTCTTCAAAAACCCAGAGGGCAGAGGAGACAGAAAACGGACATTAAACACTAGTCTCACATGAAAAATGCCAGCCAAATGCCAACACTGGACATACAATGATTGCTCACTGAACCATATGCATGAACCAGCTATTCTTTATCTTTCTAGTCTTGACAGACCAAGTCTTTAATAATAAGACTCGGGTCTTGGGAATTGGGTGTGTGCCCATGTATCCATATGTAATAATTTAAGTCTTTCCCTTCCTCAAAGCAGGAACAACAAAGGCAAAAGCTTCTTTTCAATGGCTTCTGCTCTATTTACACTACATTGTCAAAAATTGGGTGATCAAAAATACCCTGCACAGAGATTAACAATACCAACAAAACAATGCTTCCAGATGAGCCTTCCTCTTTTGCTAGCATTGTTACTGCAGCTCGCTACAAGCATTGCTGTGTCTTGCATAGCCTCTTCACTTCAATGTTCTTTGTGTTTGTAGCATGAGGCCCCCAAACTGGGAACATGCCTTCAAAATGTGTTGTTTGTTTCCTCCATAGCACTATTCAGCCTTCTCTTCTCATCCGTCTGACGTTTTCAAAAAAAACAGCATATATCTGGGACAACAGTGTGCAAAAAGGGGATGTATAAACAGCACAGTGAAGCCAATATCAAGCATTATACACACACTGTACAGTGCGCCAAAACACTGTGATGCTTGAAATTAGAATGGCTTTTCATGCAAACAGAGGCACTTGCTGTTCAGGTGACAGGCTGGCATTGCATACAGAATTGAAATGAAAAACAAATCCAACTGCTATTTTAAATAAAACTCCACTTGGCAGTGGCTTGCTGCGCTAAACCAAACACAGAAATGGAGCTCGCCACGTGACAAATGTGCACAGTGTTAAACACAGATAAAACTATGAAATGAGTCACCGCCCATTTTTGCTCACTGCACCGCATCTAACCTCTTTGGCAGAGCAACACTAATATGTTTAATGAACTCATTAGTCAAAAATGAAGACAGACAGTGGCATGAGGCATAGAAGGTGGAAGCACAAAGGGCAGAGAGAGAGGGAGGGAAATGAAGGAAGAGGAAAGAGAGAAAATAGACCAGCTGAAGTCAAGGGAGGGCTACTTCTCTAGAAAGCAAATTCTCCTTTATTATAGATGCAGTATCATGCGTTACAGTAGCCACATGGTGGCAAATGCAACATTTGTCCATTGCAATCAACTCAACAAGCAGAAAAAACACAATCTGGGAGGCATCCTGCAAAACACTTCAAACCTGCCAAGTAAATTTCAAGGGTTAGTTTGAGTGTTATCACTACTATTTAATTTAAGTGCTTCATCAAAAATTACACAGCCTAGAATGAACTGCTATAATGTAATTATTTGCACTTGGCTGATATAAATGGGTCCACCCATGGCTATGCCTGTTCATTCCAAAAATGGCAAAGCCCAGATCACAGCAATTTGTTGCCAAAGCATGAGTCACTTTGCTTTATGTAAAATAATTGGCCCCTGACAGTTTAAAACAGTTCAAATTCGAACAGGCGTCTATCTGAAGCAGCACATTCCTCACCAGTGGAATCCAAGACAGAGTTCCCCTGCCATGGCTTAGACTGCTGTCACAGCAATATACAGTATATATGGCTGCTTACTTATTCATGAATGGGTTAGGGCTACTAACTCAATCAATCTGCTTCCAGTTACCAAGGCTGACTTTATTAGATAACATTAATGATGCATTAGTTGTCCATGGGTGTTGAGTTTCTCCCCTCTCAGCAACTACAATTCAAATGAGAACACAATGGATATTGGCTGGAAATGGATCGAAACTTGAGGATAATTGTGGCACTATACAACACTATGAGCTAATAATTTATTGCCGGACAATATGCTGTCAAAGAGTGAAAAATCACAGTGTGCTTCACAGAGTTGAAATATGTCTTGCATCAGCTGCAGACATGTCCACATGTCATCCATATCACAAATCGATTTCATGCAAGCAAAAAGATATTTCACGTATTTTGCATTGAATCTGTCATATCAAATACTAATTTAAAAAGTCTTAAAGTAGGCCTATAATGTTCCTTGACATGCTTTGACTTCAGCTTCAGTTCTCAGATCATGACCATATTACATCCATTCACATACTGAGAGTTTGCAATGTGAGCTGTACATTTATCACAAACCATTTGGTGGCATTTTTACATCACTATGAAGGCACATATGTGTTGTAAAGGGTGCCTCTGCTGGGAATTGAACCTCTAGCCTTACCAGCACTGATGCCAGACTCCATCAGATGAGCCACATTGAACACAGGACCACATACACTGTCTGTCTATGTAGGTGCTGCCATCTATATTATCGTCATCTTTGCAAAGTGTTGGTGTGTGAGGAGGAGATGTAAAGCAGAAATCGCCCTGCTGGCCACCACTGTCTTGATGGGATGAAGCAGGAGCTGAGCTGAGCCGTTTAATTTCGTAATCACATATCAGAAGACCTTATTACACATTAACCACACCTCCAGATACTGAAAACAAACGCACGCCTGGCTGTGGTGATTATTACAAAGCAATTCCTGATACTAGCGGCAGTGCACTGAGGCTGAAACATAAGGCAACAGCTTTGTCTGCTCGCCACACATAAACCACAATGACGGAATACTAGATACTGAAAGATACACACAAGTGTCAAACACCCCTCCCCATGTCATGTGTCTTTATTTTCACGTTGTGTGTGCGAGGGTGGAGGTCAAATGCATTCCACTCTCATTTAACGGCGAGGACGCATAGCCTATATGCACACGTTAAACCGAAAACAAACGCACACAGTCAGACAGCTAGCTTATAGGCTACACGCTTTTAGCTCTGTTGATGTCTTTAGCCGTTAATAAGGCTGCCAAATTAAACCACTTTAATACCCGTTCATTCACACTGCTCAGTCCAGGTGATGCTGCGGTCTTAAAAGAGGTTTCAGGCTAACTACCGTGGTCGTTACGCGGATACCCTGTAAATTGTTTTGAACATGCCCACTTGCCAAGGCGAATAAGCAACAAAGGGGAACGCGGGGCAGTTTATGGATGTAACGTACGCGAGTGTCAACGGAACATCCCGCTGAAGCAGAGCGAAAATATCCGAGTAACGGCGCTGATATAACGGGACCAGAAATTCCTACCTACCGTGACCGCAATTTGGTCACCGTGATCTCAGCAGCGACGCAGTCAACAGGCCGGGATGTAGCGGGGGAATCTAGCGGCTGAGCACTGCCTCCGTAGCTCCTGCATTTCCGCCATGCAGCAGGGTTATTCTCGCCTACCTTGACATGATACACCGGCTTCCAGCGGCATCCGACCGGGGCTGCGGAGGCTGGGTCTGACGCAGCGGCAGCCGAGATTTGTTGCTCCAGAAAATTGAGTAGAAAGGCTGCGGCGGAAACAGGAACTGGCAGAGCTGGGATCTCTGAATACAGCAGTCGAGGCTGCTCTGTGCTGGATGGCCGGTATCAACGCAGACCAGAGCAGAGAGGGGGGAAATTTAATATCCGGTCACAACTCTTCAAATTAATAGGCTGTCTGCAGAAATTTATACAAAGTAAAACTAGAGTTTAGTTAGTTAAAACACTACAAATAAAGACAAATGGCTGTGCTGTGAGTTTGAACTCCCAAGTACAATGTTTGGTAATTGTAAGCTAATATATATTTTGTAGGTATAATTCTTTGTTGAGCTTAATTTATGTGTTGTGAGGTATATGTGATTACTTCAGCCGAATGGAAATACACTTCAGTTTCCCATTTTGTGTTTGGTGACCAGCTTCCAAATAATAAGCCACATTTTTATTGTCAATCATTATTGCATATTTTCTACTTTAATTGCTTTTAGTTTCCTTATCTAAAACTTTTAAATATATCTATGTTATATGCAAATCCTTAAGTATGTCCAGATTTAGACATTTTAATTGGAACTCATTTTAAATACAGCGACCACATAATTACCTCCTTTTTTGTTTAGTGGTTACTGTAATGGTTGGATAATTTATTTTGAAGGCTCCGTGGTGTGATTTCCGGGTTGTGTCTGGCTCGCGCTGGCTGACTTGACTCTGGCTGATGCAGACCCTGGTGGGAGCAGGATGGAGTGGAAGCTGCAGTGCGCACACCAGTGTCAGGTTGTTGTACTGCAGTCGGGTTCATAGACAGACCCGGTGACACCGGGGCGATGGGGGGCACAACTCCCCCCGAAGGGTGACACTCCGCTTGACCTTCAGCCTGGCACAGCATCGGTGCGGGGCAGAGCCTCTCGGACGCCATCCTACACACTGAAGTATTACCATAGATATGAGTATTACAGCCTTCAGTCCTCAGTCATATTGAAAGTGATCATGTTATAGCTCCCCAAGAGCAACCCTCTGCTCCATCACTCATCCGTCTAAGATTACTGTTTGCATATTCTCTTCCCTCAACATAATTAGCATTGATCCATTCTTTTTCATTTGAGTGATAAGAGTAACCAAATAGCTTTGATATGCAATGTTTTTATCTTGCTTGATAAACTCAGTGCAGTTGGGAATATGTCTGGACAGATGAAGCAAACTTTTCTACAGTTGTTCCACCAGGTGAAGGAGACTGTGGAGTCACATTACGCTGTGTCATTGCTCAGATGCTCAGCTCAGATATCATTTCCAAATGATGTTAACATTTAATATCTATCTGTCAGTCATAAAGGAGTGGTTTCAATATCTACATGGTACTCAGAAAAGGACTTACACTGTCTTGTAGAGCATTGGTTTAGTTGTAACAACAGTTTAAGTAAAACTTAGCAGACTTACAGTGTTTAGTTATTCATGGTGTGTGTGTGTCACATTATGGGGACTTGGGGACAACAAACAGGTTCTCACACTGTAAACCATCAGGGTTACGACTTGATTTTTGGTTATGGTAGGTCTCTAAGGTTAAGGCATGTAGTGTATTGTATTAAGGTGTGTAGGGGTGTAGTGGTTATGGTTAGGGAATGAATGACAATGATGAATGCAATGCCCACCTAAGCGACAAAAAGTAAGGTGGAACAAAGAGGCTGAAAGAAAAATTGTTTTCGTAATGATTATTTCCAGCTCAGAAGAAAGCAGTTTTTTTAAAATGTCAATATCAGAATCAGAATTCTCAGTACCTAGGGCAGGTAAAACCAAAGCTCTGTAAGATTAGATACTTTGTTGTTGTAAGAGCAATTACATAATGACAACATAAAAATGCAGAAAACATATAGCAGAAAAATACTGAACATCAAGTATACTTGGTTTCACTGGCAATTTGCAGGAGTACATTAAAAAGTAATATAAGAGAAGTTGTTCCCAGCATAAGTAAATTATAACTTGTAGGATGAGTATGAACGCCATGTCATCTTGTCTTTTTACACAATGCAATTTACAACTCTGCACATGTCAGCTTTTTGTGAGGTTGATTATTTATATACTGTAAAAATAATGGTGCAAAGCTCATCCATTTACATTTGTAAATAGCATACCTGAGTGGACAGGGCTTGCGGACAAGTCATCAGTCACACAGCTATAAACCACTGCCGTAAAGGCCCGGACATAATCACGCTCAGCAGTCTTCCTGTGGAGACCTGCTTATTCAGTGATTCACAGTCATGGTTCAGATTACACGACATTAGCTGCTCAACTATATACAGCAGAAATGCTCGTTAATTTGGAACGGACTCAACAAAGACGTATTTCTCCTTTGCTTTTTCATGGCAGTACTCTTTTGCCACAACATAAGAAGAATATTAGTGCAGTAGCTTCCATTTAGTATGGATAAACATCCATTTAATCCTCATAAATTGAACCCAGTTGGGGTCAAGTATGTTTCCAAGTAAAAGGAAAGAGAAGAGAAGCCAAGGGATGTGTGTGTATATGTGTGGATGGGTGTTGTAAAACAGTAAACAGGCTTTCAGGTTGCCCTTGAACATGTAGGCTAATATACTGTACTACTCTCTGTGAACTGCTGTATATGGATGTTTTTCTACCCCCCATTTTCGGTCTCACTTGAGAATTAAGCCACTAAATCAAATTCATATACCCAAAGGCTTTTCAGTTGTTGTTGCTTCTCCATCCTGAAAAATATCCAGAGTGCTTCTGAGAGGTCTCACTCCTGTGGCGAGGAGCTGAATCACAATAACAACCCCCACCTACTTTAGGTACACACATATTTTCCATCTTACTTAACTGTCTTGACTCCCAAAGCTGATGCAGTAGCGCCATCATGTGGCGCAAAGGCCGCAATGCGCTGTCTCTGAGAGGGGAGGGGATAAACCAGTCCGAAGCATTTTCTTGGAAGCGTAGAAGTAGGTTAAAACAGAAAATATGACTCAGAAGACCTTTCAGATTTGTGTCATCAATCAGGCTAATGTCATACCCAGGAAAATTACTCATGGTTCAAAGGGTCACATTGCCGCAGGCACACATGCATGCAAAACACCAACTGTAAATGTGCTGATGTGGAAAAACACCTGCCCCCCACAACCCACCCTCTCAACCACACACACACACATACAACAGACTTTTGTCAGTCATCTGTAGTATCATCATCAGTGTCGCTCTCAGCGGGGCGCAGGCAGGTCGATCACTCCTGACCTTTTTATCTTTGCTGACCTTTTCAGATTGAGACACCAAGCAAGAGTTTCCAAAGGAGAACATGTGAACTCTATTCACCTGAAGGAAAAGCATGTAGTCTGTAGTCAGTTTGTAAGCAGGCGCAAATGCAAATGCATATTAGGGCAAGTGTCACTTTTCATGCCACGATATGCATCTCAAGCTATCAGAAACAAAATGGAACAGAATAATTAAAATATCATTAGGGTGTCATTAGAATATCATTACCATATTAATTTGTAACACTTGGGAAGGAATGCATCATCCTGATAACGCCTTCTGTGCTACAAAATGTTTCATGAAATGTGTGACACATTTTAATGAAGAAATATATTAAATGCGGTCTAAGATCTTAGATTCATAACATGCAACTGCAACATCCCCGCTTAAATTCAGACGGGGGAGCTTTGTGGTTGAAGAGCGATTTGGGGGGCTGTAACATCAGCATTCAAGGGACATGGTTAGCAAAGCACGATCTTGTCAGCTTGAACTCTTTACACAAAGCAGCTCCTGGAGTTGGGGAATTAGTCCAAGGTTTAATACCTGGAGGAGTGGCAACAGATTGGAATATTAAGTATGATCCAACTGTTCATATTGTAAGAGTGATTGTTGAGTGGGGCAACATTAGAAAATGTGGTATTTTTAATATCTACACGGCATTTGTAGCTTATCAAAATGAGGATGAATTAAGGATATGACACAACTTATGTTTTGGTCAAGGGGGGCTTGCAGAAACACTTAGAGAATAATTTGTTGTCTATTCTGTAAAGTATTGTTACCTGTAAACAGTTTTACATAATGAAGAAACTCAGTATCATGGCTTGACTTGCTGCCTTATATAACATAGAGATTTACAGTATTACAGGATGGCTACTACAGACCACATGGCTGGTACTATGACAGTAAATGGTGAGACCTTACCTGCATTATTTACTGAACAATAGCAACAGTGTAAGGCTTGACTGGTCTGGCCTTGGTAAAAACAATGTAAATTAAGTATGCCAGGCAAATTGAGCTAGTCTTGAATAGCATGCCGTGATAAATGTAAAAATAAAACGTATAGTATCCTACTGTATGTGCTGGAGTCAATATGAAAAGTAATGAGTCAAGTCAAGTACATTTTATTCATAAGGCTAATATCACAAATCACAATTTGCCTAAAGGGGCTTTACAATCTGTACAGCTTACAAGACACTCTGTTCTTAGACCCTCAATTTAAATGAGGAAAAACTCCCCTTCTAACAGGGAAAAAATGGAAGAAACTTCAGGAAGAGCAACAGAGGAGGGATCCCTCTCCCAGGATGAACAGACATGCAATAGATGTTGTGTGTACAGATTAGATTCACAACAGAAAATAATAGTATGTACAATTATGATGACAAATGTAGATTATAAAACCTAAGTGAAGAGGATGGATGGAGGACATTTGAGCAGCTTCAGGTGTCGCCCACTAAGTAGGATCTGAGCCACACCACCTCCTCTCCACCATAGAGCCCTGGAAAGAGAACAGGCAACACAAACAGCAAAGACGACAGCACCATTCACACAGAGAGGAGAAACAAACAAACAAACACAAGGTGGGAGAGAGAGCCATGATAACATGCAAACTAGGGGAGAGAGGGAGAGAAGGGGAGAGGCTGAATCTCCTGGGGGACGAAGATCCAGATATAACAAGGACTGATATGTTTGCAGGGAAGATGCTAATTAAAAGTTATAATGAATTTTGGAATGAGGTCACAACCAATAAAACCCCTTTAACCTCTAATACTGATGGAGTGAGTGGCACAGATGAAATTGTTAATCTACGGCAGAAGCATTATTATGACTTGTTTAATTGTGTGCATGACAAAAAGTCAAGCCTGCTGTTAATGATGTTGACTTCACTCAGGGCATGATCACAGGGTCGGATGAGATATCTGAAGCGTGGGCGCCAAGTGTGGTTACCCATGGCTACCCATGCCCCCCTGTCACTTATTCAAGAGTTAATATGTGTAGGTGTGCAGTGCTTACGGTGCTTGAACGGTGCATGCAATGAACATAGGGTAAATACAAAACATGTCGGATAAGTACAGTATACTCAGTGGAGGCAGAAGTATTCAGTTCCTTTTCTTAAGTAAAAGTACTAATACCACACTGTGAAAATACTCCACTACAAGTCCTGCATTCAAAACCGTACGTAAGTAAAAGTATGTAAGTATCATCAGTAAAATTTACTTAAAGTATCAAAACTCATTCTGCAGAAAAATGGTCCTTGTCAGTGTTTTACTATTATACGTTATGTTTTTGGATTAATATTACTGCTGCTACGGTGGTACTGTTGGATAGCTTAATCTACAGCAATTCATCATATTCTATAAGATCATCATATGTTTGTAGCGCCATGTCTTGTGAGAACCACGTGTCTCTAAAAAGTCAACTTTTCATGAGATCAGAAAAACAGCCCTGTTTTCAGCTTTGTGACGATGCATTTTCCAGCTAATCCAATGTTGTCGTTTTTTAATAATTAATTTAGCTTATGTAGTAAGAGAATTTTCTCAACCCATAAAGAAACACTTAAGAGGCTTGGGGAGAAAGTTACACAGTGACTGCGATTCTGGGACTGACATTGATGCTAGTTAAGACAGCAGTCCCTAAAGAAAGAATCAGCAGACCTGTGCAACCAGCTAGCTTAATTCGTGCACCCTTGTGAGAGCTTTTTGTTTTCAAGTTGGGACATTTGGCCTGAAGAGTGAACTAATACAAGGATAAATCTGCTCAGTGCCTCTGAATTTTATGTCTCTACACAGGAAGGGAAAAGAACAAACACCTGCTTCAGGGTGAGACAGCTCACTCTGTTATCGCCTCTTTAATGTTTATTGCTGGTTTAATGAGCAGTGCAACAGTTTTTCATTCTGTATCATCAATGCTTTGCTAATCAGTTAGCAAGCAGATCTCTCTATTTAGTGTCAGTGTGTGAATTGCAGCTGGAAGATAGTGTAATTTAGGTTTTATATAGGTGTGAAACTGATGGAAAATAGAGCATTTGTTATGATTTATCTGAAACAGATGTATGGTGATTGATTCACTGGTGTGCATTGAGTGAGGCTGTTTCTACTTTGATGTTTCCCTGCAGCTAATTAAATCCCGAATCCCGTATTGACATTCAGGCGCTTATGAGTCAAGCTTTGCCTGCATACAATCAGCCATCTAGGGCATGATGATCTAGGGCAAATGACTCAGTGTTATTGTATATTAACTTTTGGTGGCATTGTATTGTGATGATGTGATTATATGGTGTTTCACATAATTCTGTGTTTTAAACTTGGGAAATTTAGTCATTAAGGTTTTTGTTATATATGTGTGTGAGGAGATTTGTCTGATGTGATGCTTACAGTGTAGCACAGTTCATCCCATTATTTTCATTTTGCATATATTTGCCATATCATGTATGCACCTGTACAACTCTCAGCTATAAATTAAGTATAATAAGAGAAGTATACAGACACCTTCCAGTAATGCCATGAGGATCTGTCTGTGTGTGGCAAGATTTTATAGAGTGAGTCATATATTGGTCAACATGAATGCACCCATACTGTATGTCAGGCAGTAATACGGAGTGTATGTGGACTGGAGAATAAGGTAGAGAATATCATAATGTCTGCCAATCTGCACTCCTTACGCCACAGATACGAGATGACTCTTGCAGGAGTTAATTTGTACATTCTGATAATTGTGATGCTGATGATTATATTAATAATATAATATTTTTTTATTTTATTTGCGTGTTTGTTTTTGATGTGATGGCTGTTGTTTGTGATTTTTTTCTTAACATTAGAGCATTTAATGCAACTAAACTAAATTTTGTGTGAGACATGGGCGATATGTTGATATATATAATGAGAGGATATAAATTTGACATACCATACTGTTCATGCTGGGTGTGTTAATGTTATAAAGCAATGAGCAATTTTACATGATTGTATGGATTTTTACATGATTTTAGCATCAATGTGATTACGTTGACTTGTCAAATATTAAATTTGGTGGATTACCCAATAGCAGACATCCTGATCTGGTTATTTGATTCATAATTTCCCCAAGAATCAAATTACTCTGGTATTCATACACCAGTCATTATTATTTCATTACGTTATTTACTTTGTGCATTCCCTGGAACGTCGGACCCTGAGGTACATGTTTGTGCATGTCAAGAATTTCATGCCCCATTTCATGGTACAAATGCATTTAAATGCAGCATGTGATCGTTGGGAGCGTGCAGGTTAGTAGGACAACTTGTTTGCTAAAGCGTTATGCTTGTTTAAGCATTTTCTAAGAGCACAGTTTCCAATAAAAAACAAAAATGGATATCTATAAAATATTACCTTATGAATTCCAATATAAAAAAAAAGATGTTCATTCAATAACTACCCAGCACTTTTTAAATTTTGTTTCATATGCCAGTTTGCTTAACTGATATCCTGCCAACTGTTTGAATGAAGACATCTCACTCGGAGCAAATATTGCCTAATTTTCACTTTTGCTGCGCCAATACAACCAGATTCTGTGTTTAATTAGAAAAGAAAGGCAGTGTCAGTTTTTGTACAGATATTGAGTTTAAAGTGCTTGAAATGAAGGCTAACACAAGTTTGGAAAAAACACTTATAAAATGAAAAAATGTTAATTAAGGGTATTATCCAACAATTTATCAAGTAAAAGCTAGATAAATACAGGACAAAGTAGAGGGTAAGGATGAATTGAAATAGATAATATGTATTCAACACATTTTAATTAAATGGTAGGTAAAAAAAATGTCATTTTTTAGAAGCCTTTTTTTTCAAAGTGGGTGTCCCAGGCTTTGTATCCCCTGGGGTCGGTCCTCACATGTCACATGATAGTTGTTACGTGGCAGTCACTGGAGTCACATGAATGAAGATCGTGTCAGCATGGTACTGTAGCTAATAACTGGTGTCACAGTTTGTCATGCTGTTTAGGGATGGATGTTCTGGATTGACACAGATACAGTAGCATCCTTCTCTTTCAAACCATTTGTCTTTTCTTTCTGAAATGTAATATTGCTGATCACAAAGGAGAGTCCACTGTCCTCTTGATATAGACTGCTGATACTTAACCTGGTAGGGTTAGCCCCCATGAGGAGACTATTCAACACCTGTTGTGTCTTCTTGCTGTATTGTCTGAGCATTCATTGTTGCAATGAGTAACTTTGGAAAAGGTTTTTAGGATGGAAGAAAGCTGATTTTGTTACTGTGTTGACCTTTAACGCCATTGTATACCTGCAAGCCAATCTTGATAATGGTCTGGTGCAATAAAACAAACATGTGAGCTTCTGGCATAATAAATATCTACAGTCCCTGCAATGTTGCAGTCCAGCCACGGGGCCTCTGAATCCCTCAGGGTTTTCCCCATGTAATGGTGCCACAGCCACCTGGCATAGCCAAGAAAATTACATTAGGTCACAGTCCCTATTTATTCTAATTACAGCTGTAAAACAGCTGTCACATAAAATATCAGGATCTGCACCAAATGCACTTTATGTACAACAAACTGCTTTTGGATGTGGAAGCCACCTCTAGGAAAGTAAATATTCAATGACATTTACCTTTAATTTATTACTGCTTTTTAAACAGTAGATGGCGGTGTTACATCATATCCTCACAATCCTGTATAACACTGTGAATCCAGCAGGCCACAGCAGCATCTATACATGCTGGTCATTATATTTAAATTGTGTGTTGTGCTGGACTATGTGCATGGATTGTACACATAATAAATCCTTTGTTTTATTATGTGCACTCTGTAATCCCTGTTTACCTTGCTGTGTCACGTCATGTACACCACCTCACCAGGGCTGCTGCTGGGGATATGGAAATATGCCTAGTGTTTAAACTGACTGAGGAAAGAAAGTGACACCTTACTGTTGGTGAAATTTAGATAAACGTTGCAGTTACAGGAGGCTCTCTCTCACACTTGTCATGCTTCCAGCAGGTGTCACTGAAACCTCCACATAGCTCTCACTGCAGTCTCCACCATACCCCTCTGTGGCCATGCCTTAATCTTTGTCCACCCTCACTGCTCCCCTTCACCACTATCATCATCATCATTATCACCATCCTTCAAATCATGTAGGAATTTCTCATGATTGCATACTTACATATACATATGGTACAACGATGGCAGGATAACTGAGGTGCAAAGACACAAGTAGAGTGGTATAAGTAGAGAATATCACTATAAATACACTGTAAACATTTAAAATGATCACACAACTCCATATATAGTGCAGGGGTAGTTTGGCAGGTGTGTCAAGATTTTTTGTTAAACGCTGCTACCCATTATTTTCAAAATCTGCCAATTTTTCTCCATAAATGTCGGAAAATACTGAGAAATGCCTATTCCTTTTTTTTTCAGAGTCCAAGACGACATCTTCCCATTGCTTGTTTTGTTCGCCTAACAGTCCTAAGCCAAAAGATATAGCAGCAAATCCTAAATTTAAGAAGCTTGAGCTTGGAAATACTTGGCATTTTGTCTTGAAAAATGCTTAAAATGATTGATTGATTATCGTTAGTTGCAGATATATTTTTATATCAACTAGTCGATTAATGGACTAATTGTTTCAGCTCTAAAATTGACTGAAAACAACACAAACTGCATTGGATTGGCTGACTCGACGAGTCCATTAATTTAGTAGTAGATGTACAAACAAATAATTGGCAATCACTTTGATAACTGATTAACTGTTTAAGTCTATCACATGAAAATGCTCAACATTTGCTGGTTCCAGTTTTTCAAATACGAGGATGTGCTGCTTTTTTCTAATGTATTTTATTTTATGATTGGTTTTAGGACTGTTTGTTGAAGAAAACCAGCAAGAAGACACACCTTTGGCTCAGGAGGAGATTGTGATGGCCATTTTTAGAGATTTTCTTGACATTTTGCTGACTATACAATACAATATAATAATTGATAATGTTAGGTAAGTGAAAAGCTGTATACATTTGCTGTCAGACATTTCACCACTCATTCATAAGGGTTAATTAATTCTACTGAATTATTGTGGTGAGTGCCCAGAAGTTGTTCATTTTCTATGCACACTTCCCAGCATTTCCAATTTCATCTCTGTTGTGTGATTCCCACCTTTTATTTCTCGTAAAAGCTGCTGAGTCACATGGCCCGTCTTTGCACTGCAGAGTAAATGTAGTGTTGCGCACACTGCTCAACAATACCTTGAGGTCAAAAACTTGCAGTATTTTGATCTAAGTTGAGAGAATTTCAAGGTTTATGATGTGATTTTAAGAGCTCTCCATTGGCAGTGAAGCTGACATCTGCTCCCAGATCGTTCCACCTGTACCACTTCATGGTTGATGGCAGTACCTGTGTTTACTGTCACAAGCTAGGTTAAATGACTCTAGCTCTTCCATCTGTGGCAATGCCTGACATTTAGACTTAATGAGGAAGTAAAGCTGTGCAACTATGAAACTCATCAGTAGCTACACTCAGTTTGAAAATGCCACCAATTTGACTGCATTGTAAAACAAGCACGCAAGGTCACGCTCTGTACATAAGGGCATTTTCAAATCAGATACTGTACTCAGCACCGGGACTTGCCTTGGTGGAAAATCCTTGTCACCTCTGCAAGAAAGATTGTGCTAAAGCACCATCTCATACTCAGCATGTCAAGTGGAGATTTAAATTGAATCCTGGTGGTTGAGATTGTCACAAATCTGCAGCTGTTAAAGAATGTGCTGAAGGGGAGCTGGCTGAGTGACTATTCTAATTTGTGAGATAGTGGGTTATCTGGGAGATCTCTTGCTGTAAAAGGGAGGTGCAGCGGCAAGTGAATGGTTGGAGAGATATCATTTATATTGTGTGCACTGTGTGTGTGGCAGCTATCAGCGTTTAACTGCATGCCTGTGCAGGTTGTAGACCGTATGAGCAAATTCTAAAGCACACAGAAAGTAGTGAGCATGTGTTTATTTTCAAGAACTTCAAAATGCTCTGTATTTGGTAAAGAAGGTGTGGAAGAATTAAGGAAAGCGACTTTGACTTTTAACCGTCTTTACAGTATTTGAAACAGTGTGTAATAACATGGAAAGAGGCAAACATCCAAATAAACCAAATAACTATTCCACCCCCAATATGGTGGCAGAGAGAGTTCAACATACTGCAACATATAAAAACACAAAAAATAGACAGAACACAAGCAAATGAAGAAAACATCTTCACCACTTTGACAACAGAAATGTTGCATGATGAAAAAATGCTGCAAATAAAACACAGGCCAATAACACTTCTCAACCAAATAGTTCCAGGACTTCTGGAGCCACAGGGACTAAATTAAGAAACAAAACAAGGAAGTCTGGTTTGCACTTGTATACTGCATCAGTGAAGCTGTACACAAGTTGTAGCAGCTGCGAGTCTTGTGTTTGACCAAACAGTGACTTTGGAAAGTACTATCCCTGGAACTAAGCACTTTTGTGGCACCAGGAACTATGGCTGAGGAACTAAGTTTAGACCCTGGCTCCTGTGCAAAACGCAGGTAAGGTTCGTCCCTGGAACGGTTCCTGTTCCTGTGGTGGAAACGGTTTATAATTAAAAAAACTACTTCACAAATTTGACAACTCATATGTGGCATACAAGTTGTAGAGAACACAAGAGTTACAAGACAACACTAAAAAAGGAGAAACAGGGCAGGAATTGAAAAAGGCTAGTGCTAGGTTTATAGCCAATATCTCCAGTGTCTCAATCATGCGGTCAGAATGTTAATACTAAAATGAACATAGGTGTTTCATGGTCGAAATGTAAACATGGCTATACACAGTGCACATTTCATAATATTAAGAAATTTGCAAATGTGCTACGATGAAAAGAAAATAGCATTCCCCACGATTCTTGTTAGCCACAAGAATCCACACTATAAATTTTGATGAGAAACACTGAATGCATATAACTGTTTTTGTTTACAAGAAAGTATGGAAAGCTATTAAAACCCCATGCTTTTGCTCAAGCATTCAGTATTCATTGTATTAAACCCGCTCACCATCTTAGCCAAATGGCCAGCTGAGCCTGAACAAACAGAAAACTAACTAAAACTGCATTTGATTTTCTTCTAGCAGAGTACACTGACCTAAAGATAAACCCACTCACAAATAAATCCTCCCCCAGCTTATCACACAGACCATTCAGCAACCTTAAAGCACACTGAACACTAAGACACTAAAGAACAACACACCTAACAGTTTCAGACAGAGAGAGAGAGGGAGAGAGACAGCTGCTAAATCGACGGCGGAGTTGCCACGTGTTTCGTTTCTCCCTGCTATCTGCCTTCCGTTAATGATAACACGCCCAGCGTGACAAGCATGGATGCAACGGTGGCCATGCTGGCTTCAGTCTGCTAACCAGCAGGATTGGAGACAGGGCTCCTTTCTCACTGATAGCTATGTTAAAGAGGACGCAAAGCAGAATAATGACAAACCACCCACAGAAATGCACCAACACAAAGACACAGAGGTGTGTCTTTGTGTGTCTGGACTTTGATTTTGATGCATTTGTAGGGAAAGCAAACAACAGTTAAAACTATCAAAGCCGACTGTCATTTCATTGTGATTTCAGTGCCATAAACAAAGGAACCAAAGCACGACTTCACATGATAAATGGACATACTTTGAGCAAACACACACATTTACACAAACACATCCTCCCCCCCACCACATAACAAAACAAATCCTTGGTACCAAATCACCGTGACTCAGCACAATGGGAGAGTGTGTGGTGTAAGCGTATGCAAAGTCAGTGGAGGATGAAGCTGTAAAGATGTCGATGGCGGCCGTCACCGCGCCAGCCTCGTTTGGCAAGGGCGTCTCCTCCCTCCGACTGAGGAGAGAGACCACTCAATAAAGCTGGACGGCAATCTGGAGCCTAAATTGAGCCACGTCCCGGCTTCTGACAAGATGAATTCACTTAATAATGAGAGCATTTGGGATTTATGGGTTACGCCGAGGTGAGCCCCATCTCTCAATGGGCATGGGCTCTCAATTCTGGCCAAATCCACTGACTCACGCCCTCTCTGTGGATGTCATACATACAGCACCTTTTCAATCTGTCTGCACTGCTCAGCACCAGTGATGGCAGTGCCTCCGATGAAGCCAGTCCTGCTCTATATTTGCAGATCACAGTGAGAAGGCCCTGTTGCCAAGAAGACAAGACCGTGGAAGAAATATCTGGACGGCTCTGGCAGAGAAATAACTCTCTCCTGTTTTCACTCGCTAACTTTTCAACGCTTCACGGGTATCAGAAAAGTGGAATAGGTAGAATACACATTTGCTAAATATATTCAAACACTGATTATACCCTTAGGAGATGCTTTTGGCCTGGATAATGCTGTGTTCATGCCCCAAAAATAAACAGTTTTTCCTCTTGGGAGTGGTTCCTCGTCATGGCAAAACAATTTAAGAGCCGATACCCAACACGTTTATGGCGTGAAGCAGTGTTTCCCAACCAGGTGGTCGGGACCCCCCAAGGAATCACAAGATAAATCTGAGAGGTAGCAAGATGATTAATAGGATAGGAAAATAGACGTACGGTTCACAAAATTTAATTTATTTTTCAAACATTAATCTAATCTTTGCTTTTTTCTTGTCTAGTGCTGTATAATTCTTCAAGCCTCTAAAAAATAAAATCTCTTTGGTTGACCTGGTTATAACCCATAGACATATACTGTATGTGATATTGGGTCACAAGTAGACATTGCTTTATTTTAAAAGAAGAGACTTCAACAATTCTGCTATCTTTCCTAGAATTTCTAGTTCCTAGAGTGATGGTTTACAGCGTAGATACAGAATGTAAACTTCTGCACTATTGCACATTAGTCTCTTATTCAGTATTGAGACAAGGTGAAACAAAACTTATCTCCAGTTCTTTAAGTACGCCTGAGTCGTGTGAGATGACATCATATGTTTTGGTCATGCCCGGCACTGGGTTCATTTTGGTCCTCCATTTTTAGGGCATTCTCTCACATGTGTGGAAAAGATATCACTCCAGACTCTATTACAGGCATTTTTGGGAGCTGCCCCGGAAAGTGTATCATTTCCTAACTCCCAACCAGAGGCTATAGCCTTCTCATCTCTCCTAGTCCGACGCCTCATCCTCCTTAAATGGAAATCTAAAGCACCCCCATCTCACACACGATTGGTTGGGGATGTCATGTCTCACCTCAAGCTGGAAAAGTTAAAGTATACCTAAAGTGGCTCCACTCAGAAATTATACAAGATATGGCAACCATTTCTGAGTTACTAAAGAATTTGCCTCTAGCAACCTATGGTAGCTCCTCACCCTCCGACCCCGGGAACCCATAAGTTATTTGTAATTTAAATTTTAAGTTACTTATTATTGCCTGTTATGTGTTACTCATTATTTGTTCGGTTGATATCAGGGAGTATGTTTTGGTCGTGTGGTCATACGTAAAGGTCATGCCGGTATTGTCCACAGTCACTCTGTGTTACAAAGTAAATGAAAGAAGTGAGCACATTTACTGTGGCGAATATAATCAAAGCATGATGATACGGCCTGATCACATGATGATACATCCTATGTGGTCGGTGATTTTGGTCTCTGTGCAGGCACGGTGGTACCAAACCTGGGGATGTCACTGTGATGACAAGACGTTCCAGCATGTAACTTCCCTGAAAGCACAAACTGTCATTTTTACATTTCTGTTTGTGTATTGGTTATTTCAACTGTTTTTTGTAATTGGACTTTGCATGTAAACTGAACAGATGGACCGAGGCACCTGCATATGCAGATATATAAAGGGATACAGAAAATTACAGTAAAGTAAGAAATAAAAATCAGTAATACTTGTAGTAAAATCAATAATAACAGTAACAACAACACAAAAAAATTGGGGGAAAAAACTTAATAAAAGGAGAGGGGGGGACGGGAGGGAGCGAAGGGGATGGGTGTATGAAGGCTTTATTCAGCCAGACTGGCACAGGGGAAGTTGTTAAAATAATCCGGGAGAGGCTGCCACGCCTTGTGGCATTTTTTTATAGAGCCTTGGCTACGGTACCTCAGCTCTTCTAGTTTTAAGTGTCATCCTTGACCCAACGGGCATGTGATTGTGGAGTCCTGTCTTTCCACTTAAGAAGAATTAGACGGTGGGCCAGGAGGTACGCACATGCTAGAGAGTTTGATTGGCTAATTGAAAAGGGACACCTCCTCTGGGGTCACCCCATACACAGTAGTTATGGGATCTGGGGGTATGTTTTGGCCGTACATCTGTGGGAAAGTTTCAAATATAGAGGACCAAAATGGGGCAATTGAAAAAACATGATAAAGGGTAGCAGGAGCACCATGACACCCCTGGCAGGTGGGATCAACATCAGGGTACAAGCCTGCTCCTGACTGTGTACGGGTTAAAAAAACAAGGTAGAACATGTTAATTAGTTGTTTAGAGGTGTTTGTAGGTGTATTTTATCACTTTAGACAGACCCAAGCTAGCTGTTTTCCCCCTACCTCCAATCTTTATGCTAAGCTAGGCTAATGTCACCCTTGGAAATTAAGCAAATAAGCATATTTCCCAAAAACACTGCACTATTTCTTTAAGGGGTTACACGCCAGAAAGGTTGGGAACCATCGGCTTAGAGGCAACGTGTTCATCTTTGAGGTTGAACAACACAAACTCACGACCAGAAGTATTTCCTGTTTTTGCCTGACTTTGAGAAAAGATGTTAATACTGAAGGTAGAGAGGAGTGGGCAGGGAGGCCACAGCAGGATTCTTCAGTCATTACTGCAGCCCGGCCAGACAGGATTGGTGTTTACTGTGAACGGAGCATCGTCTTAGTCATATCATTGCCCAGCAGGCTCATTTTCTCTACAACTTCACCCGACGCTGCTTGAAGGCAAAGCTTTGTGCTGTATATAAGTCATGCATAGAGCTGGTGAAATGGGAAGGCACACCAGACAGCGTGCCTTTATTCACGTTGTAGGAATATGATGAATAATTGTGTATAGTGAATACCCAGTGTTTCATTACAAACGCATGATGGATTGGAGTCCTGTTGAAGACTGCAGATGAAAGCTGCAGTTCTGTTTTGGCCCGGCTAAGTGCAGCTCACCCTGCCTTAACCATTGTAAATGAGTTCTCGCTCACAAAGGAAGGCTGCCCCGCTGCTCGGCCTCACCGGGCCCCGCCTCGCTCCACTGGCCCCTGGACTCGCCACTCAAAGCCTCCTTTTTCCATTTTCCAATGCGGCCAGGAGCCAGCTGGCTTTATTGGAGTTTTTAAAAGCTGTAGCCTCAAACATTCATCCTCTGTCTCAACACATTCTAGACAGTTTCCCCGTTTTCTCTCTGCCTCACTTCATCTTCATTTCTCGCTTCTCTGTGCGCTGTAGACTCTCTCTCTCTCGTTCAAAACTTCTTTCCCATTCGCCCCGTTCTCCCTTTTCTCCTTAATCCTCCATCTTATCCCCAGAGCTCCAGTGGTTCAGTTTGGCCTAGCTTCTTCTAAACCGCTCTCATACAGACAATCAACACTACCAACACAAATGCTAGTTTCAGCCATATTAAATTCTCCTCGTTTCTTTTTTTTTTTGCACTGAAACAAAGTCCTTAGTGTACCAGGGGCCTGCTGTCATCTACTTAGATTTAATTTAGGTTTCACAAAATGATACAAACACATTCTGCTGTCTGACTCATGTCGAATGAAAGACTGAAGAGACTGGCCTCAATTTTCTTCCTGTGCTTTATTATTATTCTGCTGGCAGCGTGTCCCAGGGCAAGGTTGTGGTCAGCGCCTCTCTGCGGTGCTCCAACTAAATAATTACAACGGACAATTGGAGAAACCACAATCAGTGGCAGATGAGGTGCATTAGACACGGTTATTCTTTCAATTTGACTCAGCTCTGTGCTTTTATGAGCATGTGTGCTCACATTTTGCACATTCATTAATTAATGCCCTTGAGACTTTATTCTATGGATCACACAACATGGGTTTCTTTTTCCTCTGATTCCAACCTAATTACCACTGGATCTTGAAAGTGGCATAAGGACACAGTTTGAGTCATAGAGCGGTATACATATAAACAAAATTCTTGCCAAATGAGACAGGATCTGTCCCCAGCAGAATTGCTTAGCGGAGTATTTCGATATCATTAGTGGGGAATATGTCCAAATTCTGCACAGAGGCATGTCATTTCCCTTTGCCTAGGGAAATGAGCACATCTGTGGGGGGTTAGAGGCTCTCGGCGAGGCAAACAACGCAGCATCTGTGTTCTTGGAGATGCATATCCGCAACGAATAGGGCCTGCTTCAAAACCCCAATGACTCCCCTAAAAAGAGAGACAAATTGGAATGCCATTTGTAGGATAAATTGGGATGATAATTCAGAGGGAAATTAGTTAAATGCAAGTATGAATCAAAGCTTTGTAACTAATTTGGACCCTTATGCCATCAGTAATATTATAGTGAGATAAATGGTTGCTATGGTTGCTTTTCAGCTTTCCATATTGTCTGTTTCATCGTGAGGGAGCAGTCTCTTAGTGCTGTTGCCCTGACATGGAAATGAGCTACTGCTGACTTGCAAGGATTATTTAGACACAAAATGGCCTCCATTAGTTTTAGCCTCCCACTAGTTTCTATTCCATCTGATGTAGACGTAATTAGTGTTGGTATCTTTACTCTTCATTGTTTCATACATCATGCCACTTTCACAATCATCATCATATTCCCCATTACATCATTTACATCCACTCGCTAACATCCTCCTGTCCATCAGAAGAAAAAAAATTGTTATAATTATTATATAGAAAAAATATCAGGTATCACAATATGTTGGGCCAAATACCCCAATCAATAATGTAATGTTGTTTTGGGGTCCTTTCAGAAGATATTTACGCAAGAAAATGTTGAGAGACAATTCCAAGTAATGTGGTTTTATAGACTGATCCGGGTTATAGTCCTAAAAAAACAAGCACAAAAATCCTGCACAGTAACTCAACTGTTCAATTCACGTTTGAAAACTGCATCATGCTATGTTATGTGTCATGCGGCCGGAAAAACGCCAACATTAAAGCTATGCCAGGATATTATAATAGTCCTGGACGTTACCTAGTCTCATATGGCAATCTGATATTATAGCTCTGACTAAAAGCCTTAAAAATAGCACAGAAGAAAACACACCTCCTCCTCTCTCATCTGCTCATGTCAAATCCCCAAAACACCAAACCGGTGCAGGTGAGAAAATAACCCATATGAGCCAGACAAACATTTGTCTCCTCAAAATAACTCTTATATATGGACTCGCTATTATTAAAAACCTTATTACCTCCTTCCTCTGTCTCCTTCGACTTACTTGTCATCATTATTACAGACAGCGTATCGTCATCGTCATCAACCTCATAATGTTCATGGCCATTATCATTATCATCGTCATCATAAATGTCATTACTCCTGCTATAACATTAGTATTATTACAATGTCATCATCTTCTTGCTCTTCATTGAAGGGCTCTGCTCTCTGAGGGAGCGCTCAGAGGATCTAAGTAGCAACAAGGATTTAGTTGAGAGCAAATCCCCCCTTAATAAACACACACATGAGCATTAAATCTTAGTTAAATTAACAACACACACACACAAAAGTGAGAAGTGTCAGGTAAAAATGGCTGCACACCTGTATGAATATGATTGGACGTGACTAGTCAGCTGGTAGCCAAACAGCTGATGAATGAGCCAGTGATTGTGAAGCATGAATGAAGCACTCAGCTAATGCAAGTGCAACTTCAGTGCTCTGCTTGAACTAACGCCATGCTGCAATTACTGTTAACATTGCAATCAGCCTTTATCGGTAACCTCTCCATCATCATCATCATCAAATTAGATTAGACTTAGACTTATTTTCTTTGTCTGATTTTCTCATTGTAATCCAAATACTAACAGCGTAAGGACAGGGGGGGCAAGATTAACCTTAAAAAACACCTATTAAAGGGTTAGTTCACCCACATAGATTTTCACACTCGTGGTATCTAGGTTTTAAGATGTCTGCCTCTGAGATTTCTGTTGAGTGACACAGTGACACTGTTTGACACAGAAATGTCAAAATCTGGGTAAATAAAACCAAAACTACCTGCATGGAAGAAGTAGTAGGTGAGAAAATCTGTTTTTGTTTGTAATTTGGGTGAATTGACCCTTTAACACAACACGGTCACCATCATTATTTCTATTAGGGTCATCATGACTATGTTCACTATGTGCTCATAAAAAGGCTTTTCATCCCCGGTACTTCATTGTCCTCGGGCTCTTCATCATCTTCATCACCATTGGTATTGTCTCTGATGGTCTGCAGAGGTGCAGAAAAATGAAAATGATTTTCCTGCACCATGTAACAAGGATAGTGGTGGAAATGTCAGAGTAAATAGCCGGCAGGAGAAAGAGAACAAAACAAACAGGGGCGATAGCGAGTTTGATCTGCTATTTATGAGAAAGCGGAAAAACAAAGCAGGACTATGAAATCGATAGCTTCCTAAATCACCTAAGAGAGGGTTAGCAGAGGCTCCTGGGCAGCCCTCCAGCTCAGGGATTGGCAGTTTATGCATCCTTCGTCGCATGCACACACACACACACACACATATATGGGCACACGCACACACATCAGCAAATCCTGAAAACACACATATATTCATGTGTCTCTCAAGTAAACACACACCCACTTGCAAAACTAGAATGCATACCTCTCTTTCTCTCTCACAATAACACACACAGGCAGAAAAACGTACACCCACACACACGTACAGTAATCCCCCTTCCTGTCACGCATGCACACACTCTCTGACATCCACAGTGACAATCCCTAAAGAAAATCTTGAAAGCACGTCTCTCTCGCGCACACGCGCACACGCGCACACACACACACACACACACACACACATGTGCAAATATGCACAGAGTCACACGTTGACACCCACATGCACTCAACCCCACTTTCACACAGAAAATCATAAATAAACAACCTTTCTCTTTCTATCTTTCCCTCTGTCACACACCCACAGAGACACACACACAATGCACACAATGCACACAATGTACACGCACAGTTCTGCTGACTTTCACGCACACACATGCTCATACTCACCCACACAAAATCATGAATGCACACCTTGTCTCCTCTCTCTCTCTCTCTCTCACACACACACACACACACACACACACAATCATAAACACCACACAAACACCCCTCTAACTCGCACACAAACACAAAACCCGGCTGAGATTGAGTCAATGCAGTAAAAAAAAAAAAAAAAATCTAGTTTCACCTGGAAACTATATTACGCTCATATTTTTAGGTAAAAGCTGTGTGTTGAAATATGACGAGGGAGGGGGTTGTAAATACACACAGTAAACTGCAGCATGGAGATATACTGAGCAAATAAAAATGATGTATTCAAGTTTTGATTGTAACTTGCGCTCTGGTACTGTTTACTCACATCCCAGCTATAAATAGCTAAGCTGCAAATTTTTTTCTCCACCTAAATTACCTTTACTGCCATGCTTTGACAGCCACTTTCAAGTCAATTCGTTTCTTTCATTAGAGAGAAATGCACTTATCATGTCGAGCTGATCCTTTGTTGTCTGTCTTTGAAGTTTGTGCTATTTTGCGTGTTTGTATGTGTTACTACAGCTACTCTCGGACTCCACTGGGGGTTGCCTGTTTGTTTGTTTACGCAGTCGGGGTTCACCGGCGCCGCTCACTCAACGCGGTGTCACGGAGTGGTTAAGGTGAACGCCTGGTCAGCTAAGTTTAGGCCTTCCACCAAGGGGAAACACTTGATTCATATTTGCAGGCTCGTCTGCATACATAATCATGATCGGGGATGACACGCAACCAGAGCATGCTGCCACACTCCCTCAGCTGGTGGTAATTACAGCCACGGCGCTCGTTACGTCCCAGAGAGACCGGACGAGAGTGACAGGTTAGAGAAAGGAGAGAGGGATGAAATGAGGCAGAGTGACAAAGAGAAAATGACAGACTAGAGGAAGTGAAAGGGAGGCGGTGTCGGAGAGAGAGAAGGGAGGAGAGTAATGCTGCCAGATAAACAAAGGCGGAGGTGAGATGTTTGTTGTGCCGAAGAGATGCTGAGAAAAAAGCAAGAAGCTGTGCCTGTATCCTACATAATATACTGTATGCTGTCATATCTGTGTGAGGGCCCGCTGGTGGAAGTGCAACTGTGAATAGGGAGAGGGGGATGATGACGGAGAGAGAGTGGAGGCCAGAGCTGTTTTCTCCTGGGCAGGAGGCGGGATGTGAATACCTAATCAATAGCCATCAGGACTCGAGAGGATTTACTGTCTTATGCTGCAGGACCCAGACACCCCAAGGCAAGCCGAGCGCTCAGACCAGAGCAATGGAGCATGAAAGCTCCGGCACAGAGAGCCAGGGAGGAGGGACTACAGAGGTCAGAAAGGACAATCAACCTCGTTTTTCCTTCTAATTCTGCCCCCAAACAGCATACGTTGTGTTGTGCTGCATACAGCTGTACGTTTTTGGATTGCAACCACTGTCCTCTGAATACAAACCATCTTGTCACCCAGCCAGCCTATCAACAGCCTCACCACTCCACCGTACTGCAAAATAGTATAAAGAAATCAAATCCATTTTCCTGTCACTATATGTACAATTGTAGACTGTGTATTTTTTACATGAAAGAAAGTTACACCCTTGCTAAGATTATTTAACCAAATTATTTAACCAAAACTTAAAGGTACTCTGTGGTGTTTTTTTGACCACTAGTAGCGCTATTGAGCAGTGTTTGTTTACTTTGTTTGTTTACAAGGAAACTCCACAGGACACCTTTAACCCCACACAACTTTTATTGGCTATTTTGAGTTTGTCAAAGATATTTGGCATCAGTATATGTAGAAAGCAACAAGAAATTGCTGTAAAGAAATGCCAAAGATATGTTTGAGGTAATGTAATTTATTGTTTAAAATTGTTAATGTCCCACTCAGTATTAGTGACATGTATCACATATCAGATTTCCCTTTTTTTGTATCAGCCTTTGTAGCATTATTATGGAAATAGGGCTGGTACTTTTCTTAGTAAATGACACAAAAATGTGTTTTTTTGTAGAATGTAGGATGTGTACAAGCCTGAGTTAATGGCAGTTTGAATATATACTTCTGTAGCAGGGCTCGGAGGCTATGGATTATGTGTGATCAGATCAGTAATCTGATTGCCAAACACTGGTAGCATAAATCAATTGGTACCTAGGTTGTCAGACAGTGTGGTTCCTCTTGCCTGAAGGCAAATACTTGAGCAGCTTAAGCAAAAGGACTACATGGCCCACTGTGAAAAGTAGATCAGGGTTTAAATTCTTAGCAAAAATATCTCATTAAAAGCTCCGATATATCTGACAATACGGAGGTGCCTGAAAACAGAACAAAAAAAAAAAAAATGTCACGTGTCAGTCAGTCAGTCATTGAAGATATTTATTTTATTTATAATGGCTATGGAGCTTTATTTTGAATGCACAGTATTCTTAATCCTTCAACAACCAACTTTACAATCATACAACCATCTGGAGTTGTCCGGTGATGTGAAGATTTGTTGGGGATTTGAATTTCAAACAATTTCATCTCTGCGAAGGAATGTGTTGTCCCCGTTTCTCAATATCCTCTGGTGAAAATGATGTCATTGCCCAGGAAACACAGGTCTGCTTGCAGGAGACAGTGATTTACAGGTTCATAATGTTTTAGAAACAGAGGGTTTTTCATTGTGACTCCAGTTTTCATCATCATGTAGGAAAAGCCTTTTTTTTTTCAGTCTTCATGTCAGAGTTTTGTGTGTTAAGAGGAGCGCGCTGTCAGTGATGAAGATCAAAAGTTATTTCATGTATGCAGATGTTTTCATTCAAAGTAATAATTACTTTAATAGATACAAACAGGTACATTTTACAAATCCTTCAGTAATTATTGATAATAATTGTAGATGACAAATTGGCATAAATTGGTAATTATAAAGCCTTTAATTTTGAAGCAAAGAAAGAATAATTGATTTCACATACATTACCAACCTTCAGCAAGAGGCTGATGTTGAAGGTTTCATCTTTAACCAGGTAACTAGTAATCTGTTTAAACTGAAATCCACTCACCACTCACCACTGAGCTCAAGTCAAGCTCGAAGGATAAAATTGGAATACAGAACACGAGGAATGATATCGTCTGTCTGGCACCAGCTCTTGGACGAACTCCACTATGAAACTGCAGTTTAAAAAAAAACATGTGTTATTGTGGGTGGCACAGCATGGCTACCACATGGGTGATAATTACGAATAATTACAGATGATATTGTTTGTTTTTGGGTTGTTCTGCCTAATTCTGAGAACAGACACCGACTGTTAATTACTTACTAAAGTGTCACTATCTTGAATTTTCAGTGGATTAATCTCAGCGGCTCATGCTCATATATGTATTGTGAAAACCAATCAAACCATAGGTAAATGGATCGAGTTAATTAAGATTTCAAGCTTGATTTATGTTAATAGTTTACACTTACAACCACACACTGATAGATCTGTATCACGCTGCAAACACACACACACAATACTGACACCCTAAGCACACACAGACACTCACGTGCAGGCACAGGCACACATATAGCTCTCCCCAGAAGACCCCTCAGGCCACGCCAGAGTGGCCTTGACGTTTATGCTGATCTAGCATGGCAACAGCAGATATTGCTCTGCACTCCCTCTTCATATTGTCTGTGCTCGGCCCGGCACGGTTCACTTACTCGCCGCTCCGCAGCCTGCCGGCAAATAGACTGTGAACATCCAGACTGTCCATCATGGAGGGGAGTTTGACAGTCCTCTGACAGGCACACTGAATTGATTCTTCAGACCCGCTGTTTATTTTCACCTGCCTTTCCAGCCCATTTCTCGGCGTGGGACCGGCCTCTTGCTTACTTGGATTCAAGGTCCAACCACCCACCCACCTCCTCCTCCTCAACCCACCCATCCTATCCTTGTCACTGCACCGAACAACTGACACTGACAAAATAACAGGGGCGCGTGTTTCCCTCCTCTGTTTTCTGAAGCTATTTGAAACATGACAATGAGTTATGAATGGCAGCAACTCGTAAAAGTGAACGTAGAACAAACTGGGCTCCCTCGTTCAGACATACATCTATTATCCAATTTACACAGATCAGCCCCAACGCACACGCAACATACATATGACTAATCAATATACACATGTAGCTCCAAAAACAAATCTGTCTCCTCAAAATTACATTGATATACAACTAATTTGCAGTAGCAAATGTTTTATTGGAATCACAACGCCGCCTGTATTATTATTATTATTATTGTTTTTCTACACAGTGTATGAGGACATACTCATACTGTTCACGCACCTATTTGTTCTGCCCACGTCAACACTCACACTGCTCCTCAATGTTCCTGCTGTACCTGCTGCTTCCAATTGAACTCCCTCCACCTCTCCAGCCTCCTCCGGCTTTATTATTAAGTGTGGTTTCTTTGTGTGTTCATGTTCATGTTCAATGTTCAATGTTCAATGTCGAGGTTTGCGTGTGTCAAGCTCGCTTCGATTTGTGCTTCAGAGTCACACACCTCCAAATTCAAATACACACCATAATGAGATAAATGGTTATAAAACTTGATGTGTGTGTAACTGAACTGAACATATGGTTCACTGTAGGGCTGCGACTACAGATTATTTTCATAGCTGATTAATCTGTGGACCATTTCTTTGGATTAATTGTTTTAAACATGTCAGAAAATAGTGACAAATGCCCATCAAAAGGTCCCAGAGCTCAAGGTTAGATCTTCAGTTTGCTTGTTTTGTCATATCCAACGGTCCAAACCCTGAACATATTCAGTTTATAATGGTATAAAACAGAGAAAAGCAGCAAATCCTCACATTTGAGAAGCAGGGATGGTGACATTTTTCCTTAAAACATTTCTTTTTTTGGTTATCTTTCAAAAATGTGCAAATACATACCTTGTAATTGAATAATCTATATGTGAGTCTTCCTGTATTCTTGTGAATGGCTATTATCATTATTACTATTATCATTATTACTATTATTATTATTATTACTGTTAGTATTGTTATCATTATTATTATTATTTTCTCTCCTTCTTCTTGATCTTCATGTAAAGCACATTGTGTTTTCCCTCTGGTATAAAATGTCCTATAAACAAAGCTTTTTGTAATCATTACTTAGATGACTAATGATTTATCAAAATGGTTGCGGATTAATATTCTGTTAATCAACTAATCGATTAATTGTTTCAGTTCACTGAAATTTCTGCTCCAGGTAACAAGCAAGATTAATGTTTTTTCCTGATTATGTTCAGGCAAATCAAAGTACTAAGTTAAGACTGGGGAAAGATTGCGGTCTTGGTTAAATATTAAAAAGTCTATGCTGACCTGAAGCACAATATGTGCAGGATGTGGATCCATGTTTCTGGCGTCAAAACCGTGTGCTTCATCCTCCATACCACTTGAAAAAATATAACACTTCCTGGAGTGGAAAAATTGATTACCAGTGAACTCAGTCTAGACAGCAATTATGTTTCCTCCAAAAGGTATTTTGCCAGGCAGGTTAGAAATATATAGATAGAGTTTCCAAAATTCACATACACACAAACTAACTGAACATGACCCCTGACCCTTCCCTCGTCCATACAGAAATAAATTGCCCACACACACAGTATCGTTCTTGCCTGTACACACAGAAATGTAATACACATATTTAGTCTTAGAAATATATTCACATAAACTCTAGACAATTCACTGAGCAATCTCAATCCGTCTCTGGCCTTTCCCACAGCATCAGGAATGCATGAGCGAAGGGCGGTCATAAATATCTAAGATAGCCCATTCACATTCTCAGTCAATACACTCTGCAGTCAGTCAGGCAGCTGGTAATCAAACTAAGAAGTCAGTGCTATGACAATATCACCTCGACCTCAGATCCGTCTCGCGCAGCCACAGGCACAAGATCATACCTCTTCGTTAGCTGCACCACTGTGTACTGCCTTGACATCTTGGCTGTCTCTCCACGAAAAATAAAAAAATATATACCAGACAGGCTCTTTTATGTTTTACATCGCTGACATCAGGTTACAAGAACAAAGAGGGATTTCCAGTGGGAGTCTTTAATCTTATTGGATTTTATTCAACCACTGTAACCTTTATTTATTCAGATGGGTCCTCTGGAGGTCAAGCTCTATCTTGCTTGACCTTGTCTATTACAGCTAAGGTCGGGCTTAAGACTGTAGCATGTTTAATTACAGACAGAAAATTAATTAAAAAGCATTTCCTCATTAACTGTAACAACATTGCCATCCTTAGAGATAGACAGATAGATAGATAGATAGATAGATAGATAGATAGATAGATAGATAGATAGATAGATAGATAGATAGATAGACAGATAGATAGATAGATAGATAGATAGATAGATAGATAGATAGACAGATAGATAGATAGATAGATAGATAGATAGATAGACAGATAGATAGACAGATGATAGATAGATAGATAGATAGATAGATAGATAGATAGATAGATAGATAGATAGATAGATAGATAGATAGATAGATAGATAGATAGATAGATAGATAGATAGATAGAGAAAGTGGCACATTTCTGAATAAAACAATTAAAGCATTGACTAAACAAATCGAACACCTTTCCAAGTTGATTGTGAAGCTGAGGTGCTGTAGACTCACGGGACGTGAGGCGGTGTTGGCAGCCACGCCAGTTTGGTTTTCGGTTTCCCTCCACAGGACTACAAGCTGATATTGGCAGCGTGGATCTGTCTCTGTTTCAGTGCCATTACTATTTTATCCCTCCATCCGTTAAAGCTCTTTCTCTCTCCGGTGGTTTCCGGGGATACGGGCTTCTATCCCTGCGCTGCAGCTGGTAGCATCTGCATTCAAACCTCTGTAGTTACATCCCACCTGTTCCCCTGCCAAAACACACACACACACACACGCACACACACACGCACACACACACACACACACATGCGCGCGCGCGCGCGCTTTAACTATTAGCAATAAAGTGTGTTTTTACAATGCCCTCCCTCTGCCGTGATTTAATAGATTCTCTGCTGAATAAATAACGGAAACTCTGTCTCTGTCTTTGTCTCAGTGGTCTGATTCTTTGTGTTGCCTAGAACAATATTCTTTGATCCACCATAATCCTTACGTCTTTTGCTGTTCAAACTCTACCTCCTCCAGTGATCCCTCCCCCTCACCCGTCTTCCTTTCTTTCCATCCCTCCTACTGCCTCCATTCATCCTCTGCCTCCTCTCTCCTGCTCCCTTTCTCCCACTGTTGTAGAAGTAAAAACAAAGTTGGGTTAACATTGAACTAAACTTAACATCTTGATATGGAGGCAACCACAAAAAACATACATGTACAGTATGCAATTATAAATCTTTAAATTAGGATACATTTAAATTTTAGCACTCAAACTTTTACACCAAGTCTCAAGTTTAATGATTGTAATTCTTAGAAATCATGTAACGGTAAAACACCACATCACTTCTTGTAGTAGATGTGGTAATGTAGCACTCACTACCTAAGGACAGTTTAAATGTTCTCACCTACAGAAAAGTGTCCAGAATTTATTTTGGGTCGATGGTGGAGATTTGCCAAGACAATTTGATGTCATCTGGTTTGCCCCAAGTCCTCCAAGCTCATCCCAGAGTGCAGCGAGGTGTCTCCACATCCCAAAAAGAGCCTCATTGACTGTGACTTTCTGGATACACAACACAGTTGTGGTGGTGTAGCCTGCAGCCTAGCCTGCTACAGCTTACAGTCTCCATGATCACACCTGATAAAGAAGGAGGATTCCCACGCATCCTCTAGGCTACAAAGCGGCTGAGAGCCACTAATGATGAATATTGTAATATGTTGCCAAAACACGTCAGCACATCCGCTTTTGCACGTATAGCCGGAGCCACCAGCTCTTCATAAACTCAAACTCTCACCTATCCAACCAGATTTTTCCACAATCTCCATCAGCCAATCATATCGCTGCTGTCAAACTTTAAATATGTGCTGTCAGCTGTCATTTCAGTGCGGACTCGTTGCGACCCTCCTCCACCCCGTTCACCTCCAGTTCA
The DNA here is from genome assembly GCA_008360985.2 of Macquaria ambigua. NCBI lineage: Eukaryota > Metazoa > Chordata > Actinopteri > Centrarchiformes > Percichthyidae > Macquaria > Macquaria ambigua. The sequence continues at coordinate 8,077 of VMKM01000233.1, read as the reverse complement.
CCACATTCATATGGAGAGGAACTAGTCTCAATAAGATTTACAAATGTGTATTATACGGTCTACAATGAAAAATATGATTTGCAAATGTGTACAACAATTTGAATATGAGCAATTTGAAAACACAAACAACATTTGTTTGCTTCTCTAGCATGAGCTACACAGATATCAATCATGTGAGCATGTGGGTGCTTTGGTTTGCACATGCTGGACTGGCTGTTTTCCCAGCAGAAGAACAAGTCCACCACCTAACAGAAGCTTATTTAGGGGCAGTGGTCGTGATGGGGTCTAATCGCCAAAGGCTCTTCACATTTCTCATCTTTATTATGCATGTGCCAATAAATATTTGTTCACTCATAATGAAGTCAAGAGCTGAAACGATTAGTTGACTGACAATAAATTAACTGGCAACTATCTTGATAATGGTCTAAGTCATTTTTCAAGCAAAATGTCAAACATTTTATGGTTCCAGCTTCTCACACGAGGATTTGCTGCTTTTCATTTGAATTATAATTTATTTTTAATTATTTTGAGGTCACAAGCATTGTGAACGTGTCACTCTGAGCTCTGGGTAATTGTGACGGCCTTTCTCACTATTTTCTGAATTTTTACAAACCACACTGAATATGCCAAACCCGAGGAAGCGAATGCAATAAAATGGCAAATAGGAAAATGGTGTTTCTTTATGCAGCGCCTTGACACTGCTGGTGTGTGGACTTGTATAGAAAACACACCATAACACTGCCATTGTGTGTTACCTTTAGGAGACAAACCATTTAACTTGCAAAGTCCCCTTTACGAGTCCGTCAAGTAACCTTTATTGCACGTCTTTATCCTTTTGCTACATTCCCTTTCCCTCACTACTTTTAAATGTCAAACAAAGGCAGAACGGCATAAAAATATTCTCGCCTTGTGCAGCTTTAAACATCTGCTACTTATAACGTATACCAGCATGATATTGATACCTCTTTCCTTACCTGCTTTTTTTTTTGTATTTCCTGGACAGAAATTAATGTAAGCCTAGGGAGTATTACAAGCCTCAACATCCACCACTGCCGCAAGAACACAAACACAATAGCACTCATCCACATGTTTACATCTTATATCTGTGACCTCTAACCTCTGGGCTCTGAATCTCTTTCCGATTCATATGTCACCTGTCCCCACGGCAACAACAACCTCGTCATCTGTCTTTGGTCCTTCCTGTCACACTCTCCAGAGGAAGAAATACAAACACACACATCCACAATCTTACATCCGACCACCTCCACATCCTGATGCCATCTGATACAGTAGCAACACCCCCACCCCACCCCCACCCCACCCACACACACACACACACACACACATGCACACACACACACGCACATAACAGCGATGTACTCATGAATATTCATCAAAGATGAAGCCAGTGCCCAGAGGGGAGGCTCATTTCGGGAAACTGCAGGGATTGGCCACTTCATCTTCAGGAACAACACTCGGTTTATTTAGGTCTAGCTGTAGTTGTTTGTTTTTTTTCCTCCCTCTGCTCTGCCTCAGCGTGACTCTGGTGATGAACTTGTATCATAAGAAAGGTTCACTGCAGTGTGTTTTGTGTGTGGGTGCGGATGTTTGTTGTCAATTAGGGTGTATTTGTTTATATGCTTCTAATGTGTGCATAGGGACTAAACTGTACATGTACATGTACATATACATGTGGTACTGTGTCTGGCCTTGCATGTGCCTGCAGGTTGACTGTGGTTACATATGTGAGTCTCAAAAAAACATTGAAGGGGGGTAAAATTGCAAATACTACAACGGCTCACACTAATTTCCCCAGTACAACATGTTCAGATCATCTCATGGTCATTGTGTTTAAGTGTGTCATTGTGTTTCCTGGCAGTTTGTAAAAGTACAGCGACTCGACAGGCATAGGCTGTTTTATATTATATTACAGGATATAATATTCTAATAATAAATGCACAACAAATATCAAGGAAGTTAGTAGCGGATACTGTTTTTAGGATTGGGTTTTTTTTTGCCTCACCACCCAATACATAATAATAATAAAGGCCCGTCTCTAATGTAAATCTAATTTAAATTAAATAATCGCCCTCATCTCTCTGTTGAGGTAAAAAAGAAAACTTGTATTTGTATGTATTTTTTCAGTTTCTGTGGGTGGAAAATATGCAACTTGCAGTATGAGTGTAGGTACAGTATCTAAGTGATGAGGCAAACAGGAGCTTACTAAGTTCCTTCACAGATCGAATAATCCCACAGGTGCATCTGTATCTGGTTTATGTTGCTGTTTTCTAGCTGTTGTTGCTAGCAGCCTGTCTCTGTGCTTGTTAGCATTGCAAAGTTATCACTTCTCAAGACTGCTGACATCAAAGGAAGGCAAAATCTGTTAAAAGTCAAACTCAGCTTTTACAGGCAGAGAATAAAAGAACCAAACAACAAAGGATGTGTTTTGATTTGTTTCACCAGTTACCTGGAAATTACGTGGCTTCAGTGGGAGCCTACGGTAAAAGCGTGAGTACATGACTACACAGAAGCCTTCTTTTTTTCTTTACTATTTTCTCCACTTTGCCCTGGCTGTACACGTGTTTCTGTGGGGCTACGTCCCCTGGGTGGATTGGTGTATGAGTTCAGCACTGGCTGGTGATCACTGTTGGTGTTTATTTATCTTCTTCTTCCTTTCAGGCAGAGCTCTGACACACTACAGCACCAGTACAAAGGTCTTCCTGTCTGTCTCTCTGCATCCCGCTCTCTGGCCTGTGGTATTCTAAGCCTTGTTGTCAGAATTACCTGCAAGTGTTATACAAGGCCTGGCAGTCAAATGCCAGTGCAGACTACCTGTCTAATTCTTGTACATAGCATTACCTGTAGGTGTTGCAGCAACAACAAAGGCCCTGAACACACTTTTTCATAAAACAACAGCATACTGTATATCCCTCACTGGAGCGTTAATGGCAGCACTTATACCAATTACACTGAAGCAGAACGTCAGTGCGAACAATGGCAGCTTCAGTGCAATCCTCCCACCTGGAATCATTACCTCAAGTCACTAATGGGTCTAATTGCAGGTCCATTCTGAGATTCTCCTTTCTGAGTTAGGGGAAAATCCAATAGCTGTGATTCATGCCATGAAAATCTTCTCTTTTATGAAATATTATTCACTCTTTCTGTTCATCTGCACCAGAACAGAATGGACCCACAGCTCTTCTTTTCAGTGCTTAGCAACCACATCCTTTTGGGCTTGGTTCTCCACCTCCCCTGCCCTCTTTACTCCCTTTGTCATCTCCCTTTTCTCTTTTTTTTTCTGTTGCTCAGACTCCCATCGCCTCCCCAATCTCGCCATAAATTGGATGGCAGGCAATTAAGTGAGTTGTCGGATGGCTCGCTGACAGCAATTACAAGGTGTGTAGGAATTCATGTGGAGACGCAACGCCCCGCACTTTTGATTTCTAGACGGATGTCTCTCTCTCTTTCTCTCTCTCTCGCATCCACCGTAGAGAATAAGTTCAGAAAGGGGAGACAAAGAAAAGTGAGGAAGCAAAAAGGTTCAGGAAGGGCTGATAGAGATGAAACAGGGGCGGGAGAAAGAGAAAGGAGGCAGGGCGTAGATGGAGACACAGAGAGGAATGTGGGATCAGGAGAAAGTCAGAGAGAAAAACAAAAGAAAGAGAGGATGGCAGAGAGCAGGGTGAGGAGAGGAGAGAGAGGAAAGTGATCAAAGCCCAGTCAGGGTTTTTGTCAAAGACTCTAGGGCAAACTCAAAAGAAGCTGGAGATAACCTCCACACACACTCTGCACAACAGAGAGCGCACACTTGTGTAAAAACACAAATAAAGGCTCTTATAGAAAAACGTGGGCATACACATTTTTTTCCCCATGACTCTTAAGGGGGTTCAGGGTGTTTGAGAACAGTTATGCAAACTAAAAACATTCGGACACCCCACACATGGGGATGACACTGTGATGATGTGATTCCGATTCAGCTACTGTCTGGTTTAAAAACAAAGAAAGTACATGAATGTAATCACAAATGTCCATGCATTAATTAGCACAAAATTGACAATCAACCAAAGGAAAAAAGAAAAAAAAATACAATAGAAGAAATAAAATCATTTGTTTCCCCACCCCCAACCCCCTTGCCATATCCATCCCATTGGCTCCCTCCCACCCCACCCAACCTGGACCTTAGTGACACGGAGAAGAGTTATATTAAGGATTTTATTATGGTAATCGCATGTTTCCAGTCTGAAATGTTTGCCTGGTGCATGTTGGCAGGCCAGTGTTCTTGCTTGCTATGTCTATGAAGTCAATCCTGGTTTCTGTAACAGAAACGGATTACTGACCTGCTGCATGTATACGTGGATTTACATGTACAATAACCAGGCTATACAGTGCATGTCAACCTGTTCTCCAATTACCTACAAACCTGGTTTCTCTGAATAACCTGGGTACTTAAAGGGGAACTCCACTGATTAAAGTCTGCTTAGATTTTTTACATCTACAAAAACGACTCTTTATTGAGTTTGACAATGTTATAGGAATACTCTTTAAACTGCATTCAAACACACAAAACAAAAACTATCATCACTAGACAGCTATCAGGAAATGCAGTCATTTGTCCATTAGTGCTTCATTATTATTGCAATTTACTTTCAACAAAAGGTTTGTCGGGCCGAAGTGGACAAGCCTCTTCCTCCTCCTCCCCCATCCCAACTGCTTATGAATATGAAACACATCAAAGGATTAAAGGAGCTAATTGATATTTGTTTTCTGTCCATTTGGAGCTGTGTCAAAGACCAGCTAACACTTCCATTACCATTTAAATCACGCTGCGTTTTTAATTTCAGTAATAGCAGCGAAGTTCCTGGTTCATTAACGGTGCCCTTGTGGCCACGGTCCACGATTGATGAACTCAAGGCTGATTCTTGGGCAGTATATAAATAACACACACACACACACACACATTAATGCAGGGACACACATGCACGCATGTACAGGCATATTTTGAAATGCTTTATTTGAATTCACTGTTAGATAATAGATCCCGACACGCACATGCAGAAGCATTCTTCATGCACCCACACTGACTTTAAATGCTTTACTTGAATTCACAGTTGAATAATACATCAAAAACATGGTTTAAGGACATAAAGAAGCACAAAGCAATTTCACAGCTCAATGTATGGTTACCTGTTACAGCACCATTAACACATACATAAATTAAGTTCTGTTCAGCCTTATTGCTCGGTACACTCCACACACTAAAAACAGTGCAACCTCAGAGCAAACAGTGTACAATAATGTAAGTAAACACTGGCACAGGTAAGCTTTCAATCGCACATCAGAATTATTTATTTATTATTTATTATTTATTTAATGCGGGAGTGTGTGTATGTGCGTGTGTGTTTGACCCTGCAGTAGCGTGCATTCCACACGATAATGACAGAGCTCCCTCTTTTTATTCAAGAGACTGCATACACCGAGCATTTCTGGTAGAAGATTTCTATTTTTCTTTTCATGCTTACTTTGGAGAAAAATCCACATTCTGCCATTATCGAAGGTGAAGTGGGCTCGATTGACTTTATGCACATGTCTACACAAGCTAAAGGAATGCATAGTTCCATATGTATTTGGTGGTGTGGTATTTGTATATGAAGGAGAGTGCTTTGACGACAAAAACAGGTGAACTCTACATTAACTGAGGAGCTTCTGCCAGTAGCACCAGCAGTATTAATAAGTGATGAACAGCCTTGAAAACCAGGAACTTTTTTTACCCGCCTAGCTTAAAAGGGTGCGTGTTATTGTACCACTGACAGTCCTTTCTTGCCTTAACCACTTATGGTTGCCAGCTGTGCAGAACCTGACTGTCCAAATCTGTAGCCTGATACTCAGAATAAACTGCCATTTTGTTTCACTCCATTCAATCATCCTTACATGGTGTTCATGTTAGCCAATTTCTGTTTGATTTCGATTTGTTTTTTTTCCTAACCAATCAGCAGTGAGTGAAGTAGCTGTCATTTTCAGTGGAACATGGAAGCTACGGAAGCAGTTGCTTTTTTTCCACAATGATCAAAGTAACATCCCGATTTAAGACAGCTGTGTCGATCTATCCTGGCTTTGGCACAGGAAGATGATGTCCTCATTTTAATCTTGCCTACACAGCTCTGATGGTTAATTAATTACCCAGTTGGGGGAAAATAGTCACCAATAAGCAACACTCCAAACCTATTGCATCAAATTTGGCCATCATGAAGACAAGTCCAACAATTTAACTCATCAAAGTCTGTTTACAGGTCTCGGGGTATACTACTGCATATGTAAATAAAATGTATTACTTAGAGACTGTATGTAGACCTCTGCAGCCCGCTCCTCATCTCTGCTTGATGCTAGCCACTCGAGGCTACTAGCATAACACACCTGAATCTCCGACCAAACTGTCGCCGGTCGAGTTGCATTGTGGGTAATGTAGGCGCCAGGTTTTGACAAGAAAGAAGAATGCGTGGAATTAAAAAGACGATATCTCTGGTTCTGCTGCATCAATTTTGAGTCCTGCAGTGTTAAACCGGCGGAGTACTCTTAGAATCCAAGGCTGAACTAAAGACAGCAGAAGCAGCGATTTAACATTGCAGTGTTATGAATGTTTATGTGATCGCAACCTGAAAGTCATTGGCAATAATTTTTTTAATGGAACTGAACAACACCTAACACTGAGCCTTTGACATTTTGTTTTACATTTTTTCAAGCAGCAGAAACAAAATTATCTTTTTACAAATGACTAAATCCATGGTCACACTGGAGGACTCTCTAACACATTCATGCTCCTTCAAAACCCATTGTATATGTGTATATATACTATATGTGTGTGTGTATTTCAAAATACATGAGGATATGTGCTAGCCTGAAATGTTGGCATTTTTTACACAGACTGTTGGGAGCAACATGTCTGTGTTTGTTTTTGTGTGCTGTGATACATGGACACAGATCAGGTGATGGATTTACTGAGCTACAGTTAATCTAAGCTGACAGTGACCTTAACCAGGAAACAAGGCTCTGGGCTATGAGGTGGAACAGAGAGAGAGACAGAGAGAGAGAGACAGAGAGAGAGAAAGGGAGAGAGACAGCAGGTTAAATACATCAAGATGGCGCCGTTGGTGGCAGCATCGGTGTTGAGCTCTCTGGTACTTCTTTTTTCTGATTCTGATTCTGTGGTGATAATGGAGACAAAAAGAGAGAGATGAAGACAGGAAGGGGGAGAGATACAGGGAGAGAGTGGGAGGAGAGGGGAAAAGGAAGAGATGGAGTGATGGAGGAAACAGGGGGGAGGAATAAGCAATGGAGGGAAGGAAGAGATAGGAGAGGGGATAGGAGAAAAGAGTGGCAATAGGAAGGAGGAGAGACATAGAGAAAGGCGAGAGGAAACCTTCTCAGGAGGCTGTTAAAGCAGCATATTGTTTTAGAATAAGTTGTTCAGAAACCACATACGGCTGTAATGCCATACAGTGTGTTTGAAAAAAGGTTAGGGTTGGAAGACAGGAAGGCAGGAACTGAGGGATGGCATGATAAAGGAAGGAAGGAAGGAAGGAAGGAAGGAAGAGAGAGTTAAAGATAGAAATTGATGAATGAAGAGAGAGAGGAAAGGAGGAAGAGGCTGAGTCCAGGATGATTTGTATGTAGGAAAGAAAGAGTAGCTAGGGAGTAAAAAGAGGGAGGCAGAGATGGATGAATGGAAGCAGGAAGGAGCTACGATAGGACAGGTGAGGTGGATGGATACAGGGATGGATAGAGGGAGAGGTGGAGGTAGGGAGAGAGGGGGTAAGTAAGGGGGACTGAAGGCGGTGTGTGGCCCTGGCTGTGTCACTGCAGGTTGTAGTGCTGGGCGGCCGGCCAGCTGCAGGGGGAGAACCAATCCAATCAGCTGTAATGGAGTCAAAGGTCACTGTTCACTCCTGCAAAATTGCTATGGCCAACTGCCTGAGCAAGAGACATCGAGCTAAAAAGTACACATACACACAAACGCACAGATCACTCACCCTCCCTGCAGCTGTAGCATATCCTGATAACAAGAAGGGTACACGTGTGTGTG